>PVHP010010128.1:0-37117 GCA_004024765.1 Zapus hudsonius | reverse complement strand
CTGGCTATAACACCCATAAGCCTGTCCCCAACAACACACCTCCAACAAGGTTCCAATTCCAAAATTGCCATCAGCTGGGGATCAAGCATTCAGAACACATAAGTTTACGGAGGACACAAACCACCACAGGTAGCTCAGCAGTTAAGGTGCTTGCTTGCAAAGCCTGATGGCCTGGGTTCGATTCACTCACATGAAGCCAGACACAGAGTGACACATGCGCCTGGAGTTTGTCTGCAGTGGCTGAAGGCCCTCGCACAGCATTGTCTCTCCCTCTCTCCCTCCATTCATCCTTGCAAATTAATAAACAATAAAAAAGAATTATTGTGTGTGTGTGTGGAAACATTGGGGTCTCTTGCTACTACAAACAAGTATCAGATGTTTGTACTGCTTTTTCTGGAACAAAGCCAAGTGATCATGATGTACTCTTGAATTCGGTTTGCAAGTATTTTATTGAGAATTTCTGCATCTATGTTCATCAGGAAGATTGGTCTAGAATATTCTTTATCTTGTTTGGGCATTAAGGCTTTGTAAAAAGTTTTGGAGTATTTCTTCCCTACCTATTTTGTGGACAAGTCTGAGGATTGGTGTAAATTCTTTATTTAAACTCTGGCAAAAGTCATTAAGTCGGGCGTGGTGGCGCACGCCTTTAATCCCAGAATTTGGGGAGGCAGAGGTAGGAGGATTGCTGTGAGTTCGAGACCACTCTGAGACTACAGAGTGAATTCCAGGTCAGCCTGGGCTAGAGCGAGACCCTACCTCGAAAAACCAAAAAAAAAAAAAAGGCAAAACACTTGAATGAATTTCAAGAGAACACAAACAGCTGAATGAAATAAGGAAATCAATTCAGGATGTGAAAAAGGAATTCAAGAAAGAGATACAAATACTGAAGAAAAACCAAATGAACTGGAACTGAAGAACACCATAAATCAAATTGTCTCTGTGGGAAGCCTCACCAATGGCTCAAGGAGAGGACAAAGTATCTGATCTTGAAGATAAGGTAGAGGGACATTGAAACAGAAGAAACAGCTTGAAGACAGGATAGACTAAATCTAAGAATTGGAAAAGAAGAGGAATTTAATTCTAAAGGCACAGAAAACATCTTCCTCAAAACCATAGAAAATTTACCCAAATTAGAGAAAGAGATGCCAATGTAGTGTTGGGATTAAAGGCATGTACCACCATGCCTGGCTAACACTCTTCTTATTTTTTATTTTTTTTTGTGCCCTTTTTTTCCCCCTTTGAACATACAGTCATTCACATGAGTTCTTTGTCTGGGATTTCATCTAATTCCCTCTTACTGGAGGCCATTACTGTGGATTGATAATTTTTGGAGGTTATTTTACCTTCATTTTTCATGTTACTTGTGTTTTTGCATTAGGATTTGTACATTTGGAATTAGGTCAAATGCATTTATTGATTCTTAAAAATTTTAAATATAAAAACCACCCTTATTCTTTCTGAGGGAATATTTGCAATGCTCAAGAGGAATTGGGTTGTGGAGTTAAGGTGTTGTTTCCGCTGCTGGGCTGGTGATTGGGTCACCACTCTTGATCCTCAGTAATCAGAATGCTTTCTGCAAAAACAATCACCATCAAAGAGTAGGCCCGCAATGAAAACACAGTAATGCTCACATAAAAATTAACATCCTTTACACACCATCACATCAGGAAGTAAGGGGCACTCACTGGTAGAAGACTGTGTATTAACAACACATGAGTTATGTTGGTATGAGTAAAAAGAAAATAAAAATATAACTCATGGGCTAGAGAGCTGGCTTAGCAGTTAAGGTATTTGCCTGCAGAGCAGAAGGACCAGAGTTCAATTCCCCAGTGCCCACCTAAAGCCAGATGCACAAGGTGGCGCATTTGTCTGGAGTTCGTTTGCAGTGGCTGGAGGCCCTGGCACACCCATTCTCTCTCTGCCTTTCTCTCACTCTCAAATAAATAAATTAAATATTTTGTAAAATACAACTCGTGATAAACTAGTGATTAGTACTGGGTTGAGAGAGAAAGCGTAAAGGGGAACATACGGAAATAACAGCAGGGCCAAGGAGTGGGGGGTAAGGCAGTTGTGTCTGAAGCCAGAAGCTCCCTAAACAGCCGTCTGTCCTTTCTTGAGACCCGGTCTCATCTAGTCCAGGACAGCTTAAAACTATGTAGTCAAAGATGACCTGCAACTTAGGATCCTTCTGCCTCTCTCCCCCAAGTGCTGGGGTTATAGCCATGCATAACCATGATCATCTTATGCAACGATGGAAGACATGATGGTGGCCTGAACCATATTGGTAGCAGTGGAAGTGGCAAGAGTGGATTACAGGTATATTTTTGAAGGGCAAACTAAGAATTTGCTGATGGACCGAGTATCTGACCTGAGTAACTGGACATATGAGGCACTTTAGCACAGGAAGGCCTGGGGGAGCTCAAGCGCTCCTTTGCACATGATCTCAGATGGCAAGAAGCTGCGAGATGGCAGGAGCTTAAAAGAGAAGCTGAGGTGGAAGTTACAAATTTTGGGGTCATATGTAGTGTTTGAGGCCAAGCGGCTGAATGAAATCCTCTAAGGAGGGATTGTAGAGACTGAAAGATTGAGCTCTGAGGTTGGGGGGGGGGGCTGCACATGTCACAATGTGCAGGTGGAGGTCAGAGGATAACTTTGAGGCACCTGTGCCCCACCTTTGTGATAGGGTCTCTTGCTGCTACAAATGAGCTGCCCAACTTCAAAGGAATGTTGACTAGCTGGCCCATGAGCTTCTGATTCTCCTGGCTCCACCTGTCATTGTCACAGGCAAGTTGGGACCACAGATGCTTTATGTAGGTGCTAGGGAATTGACAGATGCTTTATGTAGGTGCTAGGCTGGGAGGCTTTGCAAGCACGTTTAACCACGGAGCCATTTCCCACACTGTCTCCTCTCTGCTTGCAAATAAAACAGATGGGGGTCACGCACTCATGGCCAGCAAGCTCCTCCCCAGCAGTACTTGCCACAGACCTTCCCTCTTGCTGCAGTGTTTATTAGAGACCACTGCCTACTGTAGAGCGAGTCCAGAAGTCACTTCACAAACTCCATCAGTCAGCACAGCGCTTTGTAATGCTAATCGAAGTGAAATCTCGTTACCTCCTACCTGATGCCAGCCTGGAGAGTACCAGCTGACGGTGTTTGTCATTGGATGCTTCTATAAAACACAGAAAGTGGTTGCACATTGAGCATCCTCTTCAAAAGAAGTGTTAGCAGTGGGAAAGGTTTGAACATGTGTTAGATTAAATAGGCATTTGAATTTTTTGTTTAGGGTTGGAGAGATGGCTCAGAGATTAAGGCCTGCAAAGACTCAAGTTTGATTCCCCAGTACCTACATAAAGCCAGATTCACAAAGTGGCACATGCATCTGGAGTTCGTTTGCAGTGGTTAGAGGCCCTGGTGTGCCCATTCTCTCTGCCAGATGTGATGGCACACGCCTTTAATCCCAGCACTCTGGAAGGATGAGGTAGGAGTGCTCAGAGTTCTAGGTCAGCCTGAGACTACATAGTGAATTCTAGGTCAGTCTGGGCTAGAGTGAGACCCTACTTTGAAACCCCCCCCAAATTTTTTGGGTTCAAATTTATTTGCACACGTGTGTACATGCTATAGACCAAACACCAAAAGTGCTTGCACTACTTTTTGCATCAGGCTTTGCATGGGTGTTTGGGGAATTGAACCCAGGTGAGCAAGCTTACAAGCAAGTACCTTGAACTACGGAGCCATTTCCGCAGCCCCTTAACCAGGCTTTTTAACAGGACTTGGAATTTTTGAGATCTAAAACACATTGTGAGTCTCCAAGAAGTCAAGTCCCCATTTCTCAAATTCCTCTAAGCTCAGGACACTGTTCTAGGTTATACTTTGAGAAGGGTACTTTAAGGGAGCCCCTGACCCGAGTGGGCCGACTGCTGTGTTGTGCACTGCTCGTCAGCTCCTGTCACTTTCATCTAGGCATAAACAGCTTTCTGCAGGGATTCTGCCAACTAACCCTGCTTTCCCCATGTGTAGTAAACTTCAACTCAGTTCTGGAAAGGCCTAATGTCACTGCTGAAGTAAACGAAGTCTGCAGTTCTCTCTGAAACTATATAATATATATTTATATATTATATATTATATTATATATTATATTATATTATATTATATTATATTATATTATATTATATTATATTATATTATTATATATATTATATTATATATTATAACTATATAATATATATTTCTAGAGAAGCCTGCCATGTGGCCCAGGTCTGTAATCTCAGCACTTAAAAGACTAAGGCAGGAGGATTGTCTTCAATTCAAGGCCAGCCAGGTCTATACTGCAAGCTGGCCAGGACTACTTAATGAGACCCCCTTTCAAAAGGTGCTAGAGTAGAATTACTTCTTCCAATGGCTATAATAAATATGTTTAAAATTTTTACATCTCATGATGCACACCTTCAACCCCAGCCCTTGGGAGATAGAGGTAGGAAGATCACTGTGAGTTCAAGGCCACCTGAGACTATATAGTGAATTCCAGGTCAGCCTGAGCTAGAGGAGACCCAAAACAAAAATTTACACTTCTAAAAAAAATGATAAATTTTAAAAGCAAAAGAGATTTCATATGATGAAAATGTTTCCTAACCCATCAATTCTCCTATAATTCCTTTATACCAACAATCACTTTAGAATCTCCCTCTTCAAACCTCAGTGCTAAATATTTTCAGGTAGATACACATCAAGTAGTTGAAAAGAGCAGGTTTCAACAGCACCACTGATTTCTTCCTTTACCTACAGTTGGTGTGGATGAAATACAACACAGAGGATCTTCAATGGAGGTCAGGAATGGGAAATGAACAACCTCATTCATTTTGTTAAAATATTTATTTTAAAAAAATACAATTGTCCATATTTTGTTGCACATGTATCTATTAACAGATCTGTATAATTCTGGACTTGTAGTAAATTTGCTATAGTGCTTTCTTAAAGCCAGCTTGCATTACACAATACAAATTTGTCAGTTCTTACATAAAATAGCTTTTTAAATGTATCATTTTTTTTGAAAAATACATCTCACCATTATAGAATTTAACAAAATTTTTGCATAAAGCCTGGAAAGCAATAGGAATAAGGCCAACTTGACTGGTTATTCAGAACAACCCTGGAGGTGTGCCAAGTGTTAACAGTATGCCTTACTTCGAAAAGCAGGGTTACAAAGAAAGCACTCAAAGTGCATGCCCAGCTTTTGCCCCATTCCCTAAATTCTGTGAAGTTTCTTTGTCACCCAGAGTCAGAAATCAAGACTCCAAATTGTCCTAAGTAACCTTAAAACAATATCCCTTTGTCTCTACCAGTTAAGTGCCGCTGCCTCGCCAGATGAGATGAACTTCATTCCAGCTATACAATTAACGTGAATTTTAATAACTGTTAGCAGTCACTGCTTTTTTTTCAGGAAAAAGAAAAAAGGTGATCTTAATACTTTAATGGTCTCCCTAATATAAATTACAAATTAAATTTAAGACAAGTTATTAGTAATACCTTAATAATTATTCTTTTGAGTAGCTGTGCACTTATACCATATCTAAATATCTGTTTACACAAAGTGGTGGACACGGCTGTTATGAGACACAAACAGTAAACGGGCCGGGCGGGGGAGGAGCTAAGCTCCATCAAGTTCTCTCCACCTGTCCCAAACCCACACACACAGAAGGACACCTCTCTCCCGTGGACGCTGGTGCACACACGCAGTCCTCCCTCGGTAGAGTGCATGCTTGGCCCAGCAGTTGTAGATGAGCTGAATCAGGTGATACACTTTGTAGTTCACAAACTGCCAGGTTCATGGTGCTTCAACCACCCAGTACACAGATTTAAAATTACCCATGGGGATTTCTCAATGATCACCCAGTTTTTGGAGACAAGGTCTGTTATATCCTGGGCTAGCCTTGAGGAAGATCTTGAACTTCTGATTTTCCTCTGCAGTGCTGAGATTACAGACATGCACCACCCATGCACACTAGGCAAACACTCTACCATCTAAGTTACATGCCCAGTAGGCCTATGGGAAGTTATTAGGGTTCTTCAAAATGTGAAGTTAAGCCACACGTGGTAGCACATGCCTATAGTCCCGGCTCCTCAGAGGCTGAAGCAGGAGGAACTGTAGGAGCCCAGGAGTTTAAAGCCAGCCTGAGCAAAACAGCAAGACCCAGCTCATAAAAACAAAACAAACCCCAATACTTTACAAAAGCCAAATTGATTATTTGGTGAATAAAAGGCATAATTCTAAGAAACATATTTTAATTCAAAATCATTTGTCTTGAACCAAGGCTAAAATGGTTTTGTTTTTTTGTTTTTTTGTTTGTTTTTGTTTTTAAACAGGCTCACATAGCTCAGGCTGGCCTTGAACTCACTAGGTAGCAGTGTAGTGGAAGATGACTTTGTACTCCAATTCCTAAAATTCCTCCTTGACCACCCCCCCAACACTGGGGTTATAGGCACAAGCTACCACACATAGATGATTCTATATCAAGGGAAGAAAGACATGATTGTGATTAGAAAAGGCTCTGGGCCAAACTGAGGAACAGGCCGATGAATCATATTAATGTCCCATCTTTACATATGTGCATTTTAGTTTTACTAATGCTGAACAAGGAAGGCTTGGAAAACATGCTCCTCTATCACATACATGGTGAACATGAGCAGTGAATGCAGTACATATGACGCCATTAGTAATACTGTCCCCAAACAATGAAATGTCTCAGAAGGGACTGTGTCCCCTACATAACAGTTAACAATGATTACACAGAAAGGGGAAAAAAATTGCAACTGTATACTTTTCAAATTTAAGTGTAATCTGAATTCAATTGTAAATGATCTTTAAAATCATAAAATTTCTACAAAGCACAATGTTAAAAGCTGTTATTCCTTTTAAACTATCCTAGCCAAAAGAGCAGCCTTGGAGAGCCTGGAAGAGCAGCTCCTTTACATAATACATTTACTCCTTGTCCAAACAATCTTACACTCCCAAGAACAAAAATGAGAAAGAAACCTTACACCCCCGACCCTCAATAGCTTCAAGCTGAAATTAAACAAAGTAATCATTAAATGCTTCCAGTTATTAAAAACAATTGTTTGTGCTAATAATGGTGCTCAAGAAAGTGTCAAGTGATTTAATTCCCATTCTTGAGCCCTGGGCAAACCTGAGTGACTCCATGAGTAAGACCTCTGGGCCAGCCACAGGGCATGCTATTTCTACCTTCACTCATTCCAGGAGATCCCAGGCTCTGTAAGCACCGCTCATAAACCCTCAAAAGGATGAGAACAGAGTGGGCTCACTAGGAGGTTTCTGTCCATGCTACTTGTGTGGATTGAAAGGATACATGAAGCCAGTTCCCCACTATGCATCCATCCATACTCAGCCTCTGTATCTCAGGAATACTGCTTCTATATAAACCTTCTGAGAAGCTTACAGATCAACTAGATTTTACACAAAAACAACATAAATGTAGAAAATCCAAAGGTGTCCTTATTGATCAGTAATCAATGCATGAACACAGAGAGCAGTTGAAGATGCCTGTGGAGAGTATGTCTAAGTGCTCTGTTCCTGAGGTGCTGGCAACAATTAGTCTTTAAGGACTATAATTCCATGTATTTAAAAGCTGAAATGATTGGGGATGGGGAAGAGGGGCATTGGGGAACTGGGGATAACAACTCACTGTTTGCCCATTAAATAGTGTAACTTATTATGGACAATAAAAAAAAAGCTGAAATGAGCAAAGTGTTAATCTTTAAAAAGTGGTGTCTGCAAAGTGAAGCATTTTTTTAAAGTTTTAGTACAAAGAGACTAGGAGCCATCCTAGAGGCTAGATGCTTCTGAAAAAATAGATTTATACACACACTCAGCCAACACTTCAATACAGACACACACAATACATGCTCAGTCAGTAAACCAGAATGACTTAGAAAAAACGTGCTAGTTTCCCAACTAAATATTTCAAAGTGTGCGTCACACTCAAAAGATTGACACTGAAGAGATTTACTATGTTGGTCTTCCTTGGGAATTTCCCTGTTAAAGCTTTCATTTAAAGTTATGGAGGGGCCCCACTGGGAGCATATCTCAGTGGTGGGCACTTACCTAGCACACATGAGACCCTTAGTTTCATCCCCAGCACCCTAGAATCAAATCAAATCATCATCACAGCACCTTGACGCTACTGGTTTCTGTAGAATGGTAAAAGCAGGTCCTGGCTCACCCAAACCACCCTAACCACTCTGGATTTTCACCTTTCACAATGGCTTCATTTCAGAAAAGCAGCCTCATATGGATGGAAAATTTGTCTGACATCAGCACTAGCACCACAATTCACCTCTCAGCTCTGCAGTGTTCACAGGCTAAAACATGTCTAATTGTAACAGGTTCCACCAAGTATAAGTGAAACCAGACACCTTCTTTTCTTGCCTAATACACCACCACCCACAAGAAATCTAAACTCTTCAGATGGAAACTTCACCTTTAGCGAGCAGATGATGTAAGAGGAATAACAGGGCACCTTCCTTCAGGCAACGTCGGCATTGAAAACAAAAACAAAAGATTTACTTGTTGATCCCAGACATAGAAGATGATCCACAAAGCACTCTCCAGAGAACCACTCTCTGTTAGTACCTGCTAGAGGTCATGGTTGCTCTGGGTTTCTCTTCCATGCTGCAGCAACTCCATCTGAGAAACAACGAATGTATGCTAGCATGCCTCAGACAACAGACCTCGGCATGAAGAGCCTTAATCTTCTTTCTGGCCTGGAAATTCACTCAGAGCCCAAGGTTTCTGCTCAGACCTGCACTTGTTTCCAAGCCTAACAATAGCACCTCAGCATGATTCCCCATTTTCTGGCATGGGTAAATAAGGCATATACGATACATGAAGTGATAAATAGAACAGGACATCAAGTAACCTATTCCTTTAGATGCTGAAGTGACCCAATGGATCAAAAAAAAAAAGTGAAAAAATACTGCAGCAAGAAAATGAAAACTGTTATATATTTTAGCATAAAGCAACTTGAAATAATTGTGACTCTGTTGATAAAATACAACATAAGGCCAAAAGAAGTCTGCAGAAGACTAACAATGTTGGAGTCATGCATAATACAAAGATGAAAGAGAATACCTGGTACACTGTGCATGAAGCTCTAGAAAGCATTTGGTGAGTTTCTTGGCAACTTATGAAAAACAATAAATGTGAAATTTCAAACCGGGGCCAGGCGTGGTGGCGCACGCCTTTAATGCCAGCACATAGGAGGCAGAGGTAGGAGGATCACTTTGAGTTTGAGGCCAGCCTAAGACTACATAGTGAATTTCAGGTCAGTCTGGGCTAGAGTGAGATCCTACCTTAAAAAATAATTTTTATTATAAATTAAAAAAGAAATTTCAGGGCTGGAGAGATGGCTCAGTGGTTAAGGCACTTGCCTCCAGTGCCTAAGGCCCCAGGTTCAATTCCCCAGGTCCCACATAAGCCCACAAGGTGGTGGCCCTGGTGCTCATTCTCTCTCTCTCTCTTTCTCACTCTCTCTCTCTCTCTCTCTGCTTGAAAATGAATAAATGAAATATTTTTTTTAAAAAGAAATTTCAAACCTAATGACAAAGCTCTTCTAAACATTTCTGTCTCTTCTACATATCACCAAAAGGTGGATATATTTCAAGGTTCACACGAGGATCCATGTCTTGAGTCCGTGGACTTGGGAACATGTTTGCTTCTGGGTGCACAGGACTCTTTGCTGGGGCAGGAAGGACTCCATAGAATCGCTACACTGCATGTGCTCCTTATGCTATTCTCCACCTCTATTTTGGTCCATGTTCTAGATACACATTATTTAGTAAAGTGGTATATATTATATGAGGTTTTAAAGAGAAATTTCTATGCTGAAAAACTCTGGTTATGCCAGGCCACCTGATGGCTCACACCTGTAATCTTAGTACTCAGGAGACTGAGAACTGCCATGAACTTGAGGCCAGCCTAGGCTACAGAGTAAGACCCTGTCTCAAAATACAAAAGAAACAAAAAAAATCTTTCATTGATCAAGGTGTATGTTCCAAAAGGCCGGAGACATTTTTTCTGAAATACCAGAGTGCCCCTTGGTGCTTAAGTTACTAGTCACATAAAGCTGCCTTTTAGGATGCTGGAATCTTAGGGCTGCCAGACCTCACTGCCCAAGGT
This sequence comes from Zapus hudsonius, assembly GCA_004024765.1. Taxonomy (NCBI): domain Eukaryota; kingdom Metazoa; phylum Chordata; class Mammalia; order Rodentia; family Dipodidae; genus Zapus; species Zapus hudsonius. The sequence continues at coordinate 26,927 of PVHP010010128.1, read as the reverse complement.
CAAGGTGAATGAGACCAGTGGTACTATCAACAGCTGGCATGAAGCTACGAACACCAAGCCTTTGATTTATCTGCCAGCCACTCCTGCCTCCTTTGATCTCTACTATAATATATAAATCTTTAAGGAATTTTCCAGTTTAAAAAAATCCAGTACTCGCTAAAGGCTTACTTTCCCCACCAAAATTTGAGGAAAAAGTCCAGCATGGTGGTGCACACCAGCACTTGGGATTCAGTTTAAGGCCTTCCTGGGCCATGCAGCAAGTACCAGGCCAGCCTAGCTACATAGCAACACTCTTGTCTCAACAACAACAAAAATTAAAAAATAAAACAATAAAAAGTTGAAGAAGGGCTAGAGAGATGGCTTAGCAGTTAAAAGGTACTGGTTTGTAAAGCCTGGTGGCCCAGGTTCGAATCCCTAGTATCCACATAAAGCCAAATGCACAAAGTGGCATATGCATCTGGAGTTCATTTGCAGTGGCTAGAGGCCCTGGCATTCCCATTCTTCTGTTATCCTCTTTCTCTCCTTACAAATAAATAAAATTTTTTTAAAGTTGAAAAAAATCTGTATTTTAATTGTCAAAATGTGGAGAAAAAATAAACTTGTATATTAAAACTGTGAAGTTTAAGGTTGGCCTTTTGAGGGCTTCTAGATTCTTCAATTATGATTATGCATAATTTTTTAAACAACAGAAATTTCTATCTTTGTTCAAACACAAAATATGCCAGAAGCACTGTAATATCACAACATCACTATGAAAACCATTAGGAGGATTCCTGAAGTCAGACGGGACATTTTAACTTAGTACTTTTTTTAAGAATCAGCATATGTGTAAGAAAAGAAGTGCATCTTATGTACAAACCCACTCAGGCTTACCTGGACCACCTCAGAGAACTAGGTTAGCAAACATTTTCAATCACACCAGAGTACATAGGGGCCAGAGCAAAAGAAAGTTCTAGAGAGCACAGATAACTCTCCGGCAGCCTGCTCCTCTACCCTCCCTCAGGCTCCTGGTGCTACATTTGCCCTGGCAGGTGGCTGGTGAGGGAGGAATACCAGCTGCACCTAAAACGCAGAAGCCTCTCCAGTGAATTCTCGGAAGTCATCTTCCGATGGATAGAAGAATTCTGTGGATATTGAAATGAATACAAAGGGACTTCTCCAAGAAGGAGCTAATTTACAAATAGAAGTCTGCCTCACACAAGCACTAAGGTTATAAGTTTTGATGTTAAGAAAGGCACATACACTTACACACAACACAAACAAGGACATGCTTTTCCAAATCACTCCATCTCAAAAGCAGATTCACCTACTTCCAAAGGCCTCACACCTCTCCAACCTTCTGCCACAGGCTTATAGAAAGAGGGTAACATTGCTTCTGAGGAGGTTGCTCTACAGTGTTCTTAAGACAGTCTCTCATGCAATCCAAGTTAGCCTCAAACTCATTATGTAGCTGGAGCTAGCCTCAATTCCTGACCCTCCTGCTTCCACCTCTCATGTGCTGGGATTACAGACATGTGCCACCAGGTCCAAGCCTGACTGAGCTATAAAGGTGCTCTTGGCTCCAAGGCATCTCTGTGCTGAGACAGTAAATTATCAAATATAACATCTGTGAAAACAAACCAATGGCTTTTCTCCTTTAAGAAAAAAAAAATACTTTTGTGCTTTCAGAATTTAAAACATCTAGTTAAGTCAATCATCAATATTTACTTTATATAAAATATTAACCTAATAAAACTATTTGCAAAGTGCTGCTGAGGAGTCTAGTTTCAAACAAGCATGCAAACTAAATAAATCAATATGGGAGGAAAGTTCATTATGTCTGTTCCCATTATAATGAACACTGCCTTTTAACACTACTATTGCACATGTTGGGAACAGAAGTAACCATAAATGAACCAGTAACAGGTCTCCAATGCTGCCCTTCCAAAGGCAGCGCATCCTCCTCCTCTCACTACCAAGAAGCCAGAATACCTATTATACAAAGCTTCTCGACAGACACAGACAGTAAATGCTCTTCACCTGAAAGACACTGGCATGGAGCCCACAGCAATCCTCGCTACGGCCCATTCAGCTCCCACTCCGCTCGGTGTATAGAGTTTAATAAGCACAGAGGTGAGGGAGGGACACATCATTTGAATTTGAACATTAAAGTCAAAATTTTCAAGGTTCCACTGTGACATTGGTATTCAGTTTAAGATATCAATGTAGCTGTCTACTAATATTTTATAAATGTGACAATATATACAGATGAGGGCTTTCATTTCTCACCATTAATATAAACAATCCAATTCCTCTGTATGAGAATTGCCAAGTACAATCTGATCTTCCCTAATTAAAAAATTTTTGAAAGTAGTGTATCTTTATCTCACTGATTAGAAAGCTTAACCTTGGATTCTTCCTTCCTAATTACATCTGAACACTTATTGCAACCTCTAACAACCTTAGATTTAGAGGGAAACATATGTATGAAATGGTATAAAATGAACGGGAAGGAGAAGGATCCTTCTCCCTGTGTCTTCTAACTGAAAAAGCCCCATGTGTTGTTTCAAGGTATTCAACTGACCTTTTTCTTGCTCTTAATTTTCAAATCTATTCTCCCAAAAATCATCATTTATCATGCTGTGTTGAGCAGGTTTAGAAAAATACCTCAGGGAATAGAATGCACATCTGTGCTAGATGTACGGTCCTGTATTCTCACTGGATGTTCCAAAAACCACACTAAACCTCAAGTTTAACAATCTTTTCATGAAATAGACTAGCTCTGTGCCCTGTTGACAGGTTCAGACAAGATCATACACATGGCTCAGAGAGCCACCCAAGATAACCATAAACAATGCCTTTCTGTGAAGTTCACAGCCAAACAACCTTCCTAATGGTACTGCTCAGATCTTACTCTGTATTAACAACAACTATTCTTGTCCCACTGCTACTGCTCAGTGTTACTCATTTAACAAAACAGGCTCCAGACTACAAAGATATGGCCAGGCCAGACATGTAGGTTCATCCCATAATCCCAGCACTCAGGAGGCTGTGGTAGGAAGATTGCAGTGAGTTTGAGGCCAACCTGGGCTACAGAGTGAGTTCCAGGTCAGCCTGGACTAGAAAGAAACCCTGCCTCAAAAAAAAAAAAAAATTAACTAATTTAAAAAGTAAATGATAAGCCCAATTTTTGTTTAGTAGTTCTTTTTTGTCTCTTTGAGACAGTCTCACTCCGTAGCACAGGCTGGCTTCTAACTATTAGAGATCTTCCTGCACAGCCTCACAAGTGCTAGGTTAAGGCATGAGTTACTACACTCACTTTAACTCCTATTTCTTTAGATAGTTTCTCAGCATCACTATTTCCCTGGCCAAAAGGTACTGATAGCCAGGAACAATAACTTTGTTCTCAAATACTCTTGCAAAGCAAGCTGCTAAACCCCACCAAAAACAGGCGCAAAGCTCAAAATAAAATTTAAAATGAAAAAAGAGAAGTGGAGTTTGAACTCCAATTAAGGCATTTTCATACACAGTCCAACTCTGAGTGCTATCAAAGGGAATCCTAAAAGGCCTTTCAGTGAGAAATGGCAAAAATCGCAATGGTCTTTTATGAGCACTGCAGACCTGTCCCTCATCTCAAACACAATCATGCTGAGTGTCTCTGACTCCATAAGTGCATGTTATGTCTTCTGCAGGTCTGGGGAAAATGGGCCAGGTGTGGAGGGTCCATCCAGGCCAGATAGAGTGAATGGTCCATGACTGTTCAGTACAGAAGGAAACTGGGGAAAAAAAAAAAAAATAAATAAAGACACATTAGCATCCTATTACTCAATCCTGACTTTTGCTTTCTTTCCATACTATATTCCCCCTCAAGGCAGAATACAAGACACTCTTGCATTGACTCACAGGACAAAAGCAGTAACTGTTTATCATGCAAGATTATGAAGCTGCAACAAAAACAAACAAAAACTCATTTGCCCTAAAATTTCAAATATCACCTCTTGCCAACCTATCTCAATGGAATGGAAAGCAAGAGCAAGCCTTCAGGTTCTGCCACATCCTCAGGTGTACACATTTACATTGAATCTCAAAGTTGAAGAAAGCTTGAGCAATGGCAGTATAAACTATAGGGTGTTACTCAATTACAAAGAAATCATGAGCACAGCTACGAAGGTGCTCATCCCAGAGAAGGGCTCCCTGTCATCCTGAGACCACCTGCCTAGGGAAATTCTAGGCTGAAGCAGGGAAAACTTAAGGTTTCAGATCTCTGTATCACTCAATTATCACCTGGGGAGAAACAAACAAAAGTGAACACAGAAGATGCAACTTTCTCAAAGCTCTTTCCATTCAGTCTCCCAAGTGCTGGGATCATAGGTGTGACCCACCGCCCACAGTAATGTTTCTCATCTTGTGTTGAACACATACACATCGTACCATCCTAGTTTGTGCAAGTATGCTATGCCGGTGTCACAAAGACAAAACCACCTGGGACTCCTTCCTTTGTATGTTTCCCCATCCAGGGCTGTGTGTGCACATTGGCCATATGCCAATTGCCCCTAACTTAAGGTGGTTTAACTTAAGATAGTATAAAAAAAATCCATATGTATTCAGTAGCAATTGTGCCTTAACTTTAGTATTTTCCTGGGTTAACAATATGATAGATATGATAGATTGATAGATAGTCTCTAGTTATGCTCGACAGTAAGAGAGCCTAGTGGCTCACACCTGCAATCCTAGCACTTGGGATGTTGAGACAGGAGAATCACCTGACTCCAAGCTCAGCCTGGGCTATGTGAGGACTTGTCTTAAATAAGAATAACAATCAAAGAGACAAAAAAAAAAAAAAAAAAAAATCAAAAAGTTTAAATGAGCTCAAAATCTAATTACAAAACAATTTATGGTCTATTTGAATTGTGTGTAATAATTAAGAAAAATAAAGCTTTGCTCTATTTAGTCAAGCTGTTTGCTGAGTACAAAATTAACATTTAGAAATCTAAAACTAAAATCTAGCTGGGCGTGGTGGCGCACACCTTTAATCCCAGCACTCGGGAGGCAGAGGTAGGAGGATCGCAGTGAGTTCAAGGCCACCCTGAGACTACATAGTGAATTCCAGGTCAGCCTGGACTAGAGCAAGACCCTACCTCGAAAAACCAAAAAAATAAAATAAAATAAAATCTAAGTACTGGTTAAACAGGAGGTTCTAACAATGAAAACGAAAAGCAGGGCCTGCCTTTGCCTGTTTCTTCACATAACATTCCCCAGTCACAGAAGGCACACTTTGTGAAATTTACCTGGAAAAGCGTGTTAGCACCTTGCAGTCGGGCTGGGCTCAGGGGAGCAAACGGGCTGAGGGTACTCCAAAAGTGGATACTGGAGAGCAAGGGGCTTGGAGTCAGCAAGATGGGGGTCTGCAACACACAAGAACACTGCTCAAGGACTTCCCAAGGCTGTGCTGCATTCCTCCAGGAAAATAAATACACTCGACCCCACATATCTCTAAGCCTAAAACTTTATCATGACAGAAAGTTCCGAAATCATTTTTACAACCTAAAAAAAAAGGTCAAAATAACTTTTTAATCCAACTTTATAGGGTCTTTCCAAAATAGAAAAAGCAACCTGAATTCAGGTACAAAGGGTAATAGATAACTGAGTCAACAACATAATTCCTTCTTTACTAATCTACAAAATAAGCTGGTCAATACTTAATATAACTTAGTAAAACTATTTCTCAAGAGAAAGGACCATACTAGTCTTTTCTCCTACAGTTCTCAGGAACTACATCACTGTTTTCTCATAGGATACCAACAGTTTTAATGTGCATGGGGAGAACATCCCTTCTTTAGCAGTTAGTAGAAAAACAAAATGTGTATTTACTTATAGATTAATTTTCCTTTCCTTTTTTTTTTTTTTTCTGAGGTAGGGTCTCACTCTAGCCCAAGCTGACTAGCTCTTACTCTGTAGTCCCAGGCTGGTCTTGAACTCACAGCAATCCTCCTACCTCTGCCTCCCAAGTGCTGGGATTAAAGGTGTGCACCACCACACTTAGCTAGAACAATAAATTTTTATTTTTTTGAGATAAGGACTCAAGTAACAACCCAGGCTGTCCTTGAACTCTCTATGTAGCCGAGGACAACTTTGAATTTCTGATTCTCCTGCCTTCATCTCCTGAGTGCTGGGATTATAGGTATGTGCCATCATGCCAATTTATGTAATAACCAGGGTTTGTGCATGCTGGGTAGGCACTTCTATCAACTGAGCTACATCCCCCGGCCCAAGAACAATAAAGTTGTAAAGACAATACTCTAAGCCTTTCAGTTTAGAGATTCTAAATACGGCTACTTTCACAGGGTAACATATAACCTTTCTAAGACAAACCTAAGTAAGAAAAAATGAACTTGCAGGTGTAAATTTTAGATAGGTTTTTAAATGTGAATAAACACAAACAATCATACTTAAAAGAAGCAGCAAGCTACCTGTGAGAAAAGTGCTGGTGTGAGGGAGGCTGTGGGGAGAGATGGGCTTAAGACCCCCAGGGGGCTTGGGTCGCTGCCCGTGACTACAAGGGTAGGTGCCAGTTCTAACCCTTTGGGTTTCTTGGATCTTGAGGAATTATTTGTTTTGTCCTTTTCTGGCAAAGCTGAATCCTCATTTTTAGGCTCCAGTGACACGTTCTCTGGAAGCTCCATTGGCTGAGAAGCCACTGAGTCAATGTCAGTGTCAATGTCTGGGTTAGAGCTCAGTGGTGGAGAAGGTGTCCTGGGAGGCTCCTTTAAAGGAAGAGGTGTGGCCAGAACTGGAGGTGTGGGATTAAAGGTGGCAGCCACCGTGGATGCAGAGGTTGGGGTGTCCAGAGAAGGCAGTTTGGGAGAAACCAATGTCTCCAACACTTGGAGAGTTTCTGTGGAAGATGGAGAGATACTTGGTCCAGTTGAAACGGTCACAGCAACAGATTCGCTGGGTGGCTTTTTGGATGGCATGGTTACAAATTTGATGACAGACGGTGCTGGCTCCTGAGATGTTTTCTCTGCCAGTCTCTCCGCTGGGTTCTCTATCTTTATTGACTTGAAGAGCTTCTTGCTGGAGGTGTTCAGAGAGTTGAGAGTAAACGAGGAATACAAACCCGAGTGGATGTAGTCATTGCGGCCAGAGGTCTTGGCGCCAAGCTGAGGTGGTTTCTCTTTCCCTCCATTCTCTGCATCTTTGGAAATGCTGGCTTCGCTGGAGTTTAAGGTTTCAAAGTCTCCCTCAATCCTGCCCACTGTCATTGGATCCATTTTCAAAATCTCTGGATAAGAGACAAACTTGTACACAAACTTCTGGCCATTCACTTTTTTAATGATGTTCTGTAGGTAGAGAAAATAAGCATTCAGATGCTTTTTGTAAATTTATAACCCATAGCTCATGAAAAAGCTGACCTCATAAAACACTCTATTTGAGAGGTAGGCACAGCTTATTAAAAGCTTTAACATTATCTACATGCACCTCGCCATACTAAATAAAGTCCCTTGCAGAAGTTAAACCTCCTTAACACTGAACTAAGATGTTACAAAAAAAAAAAAAAAACAAGAGATTCTGTTTGACGTTGTCAACCAAGTATGTGTATGAAGGCAGAACTCACTACCCTGTTGTCTCCAACAATCCCAATGGGACAAGCTGTAAGCATCCTAAGTAAAAGGGAATTTAGAGCACTTCAGCTATAAGATTCCCTACTTCCTTTAGAAATTCCAGTTGATTCTCTCCACAGGAAATCTGGAAATATCAACTACTAAAAGGTGAAGGTAAGCAATAGCTCTGCTTTTTAGTCTTGAGTCTATTCTTTGGAGATGTTTATTTTTCCTCAGTGACCATGAGTAGTATACTCAAAATAGAAAGAAGAAAGAAAGAAAGAAAGAAAGAGAGAGAGAGAGAGAGAGAGAGAGAGAGAGAGAGAGAGAGAGAGAGAAAGAAAGAAAGAAAGAAAGAAAGAAAGAAAGAAAGAAAGAAAGAAAGAAAGAAAGAAAGAAAGAAAGAAAGAAAGCTAGTTTACTTGCTGGCCTGGAACTCATGGCAATCCTCTTGCCTCGGCCTCCAAGTGCTGGAATTACAGGCATGAGCCACCATTCCTGATGCAATAGCTATTACTCTGTGTTTATGTGTACAAGTGCTGCCAGAAAACGTGTAAGCACGTGGAGGCCAAAGGACAAACTTGGGTGTTGTTGCTAAGAGACCTTTCAACTGTTTTTAAGACAGGGTCTCTCAAGTGCCTGGAATATGCCTTTTTTTTTTTTTTTTTTTTTTGCAAACAAATACCTTTAACCACTGATCCATCTTCCCAGTGCCTCTTTCTTTCTTTCTTTTTTTTTTTTTTAAGTATTTATTCATTTTCAAGCAGAGAGAAAGAGAGGGAGGGAGGGAAAGAGGGAGAGAGAGTGCCAGGGCTGACACCTTGTATTTCTGGCTTATGTGGGTACTGGGGAATTGAACCCAGGGCCTTGGGCACTGGAGGCAAGTGCCTTAACCACTAAGCCATCTCTCCAGCCCACCTCTTTCTTTTTTTAATGTGGGATCTGGGAATGGAACTTAGGTCCTCACACTTGCAAGGCAAGCTATATACCTACTGAGTGATCTCTGCCCTACAATAGCTATTGTTTAAAGTTTAATTTGTGTTCCCCAGATTAAACTCAAACTAAAAATTAAGTATAACTATAAAATAAGTCTATCGGACAATTTTTAAAGTAAATTATGACAAATATGGGAATCCTCAAGAATCTTAAATTTCCTTTTTGGTATTCTAATCCTGCACTTTCTCTTTTACACTTGATCTTAGCCAAAAGGCCAAGAAGCGATTCTCTTTTAAAAATAATTTCATTAGGAATGCAATCTGTGTAATGACAGTAAGTATACAGCTAGAACTATTAAAGCTAAAAAAGAAACTGAACTCAAGACTATGCACCCAAAATCTCAACAGAAATGGAGAATTCTTGAACTGAGGCGTTGTATGAGGCACTGAGGTCAGAGCACATTTTACCTTTACATAGTAGTATCTCAGGGCTCGGCTGAGTTTATCGTAATTCATGTTGGGCTTGTTCTTGCGAATCCCCCAGAGCCGAGCCACTTCCTCTGCCTGCAGAAGCTTGAACTCCCCATTGTTAGAGGTCCAGCAGATCATGTGCTCATGCTGAGGCTCCTGCAGGAGCTGGAGGAGGAACTGCCACAGGGTGATGGCACTGTCCATAGCAATGGGCTGAAAGAAGAGACTCGTGAGACCATTCAACACTGTTAGCACTGTCAGAAGCGCTCTAGGTGTGCGGATGCTTTCCGTACAACACACTCACAACAGACATACCACAGCAGCTGCATTTTACATAGGAAAAAACAGATTAATAAAAGGGCTAAGGAACTTGTCCAAGGTCACTCAGCCAACACTGAAGCTAATTTTTTTTTGTTGTTGTTCATTGCTAGTAGAAAGAGAGAGACAGAGACAGAGACAGAGTGAGTGAATATGGGCACACCAGGGCTTCTTGCCACTGTAAATGAACTCCAGATGCATGTGCCACTTTGTGTGTATCTGGCTTTACATGGGAACTGGGGAACTGAACACAAAACAGCAGGTTTTGCAAACAAGTTCCTTTAGCAGATGAGCCATCTCTGCAGCCTTTTAAACGTGTATAGTATATATGTTGTATGAACACGTGTGTAGATGTGTGCATCCTGTGCAGGTACATGCAGAGGCCAGAGGAGAACAGCAAGTGTCCCTCTCTGTCACTCCATCACGTCATTCCTTGAGACAGTCTCTTCTCTGAGTCTGAAGCTGCAGTTTTGGGTCAGACTGACTGACCAGCAATCTATGCCTGAGGGATTCTTAGGGCTCTGCTTCCCATAGGAAAGGGCTTACAGTCATGTATGGCCAACGCTCAGGTGTTTACATGGGTGCTGGGAAATTGAGCTTAGTTTCAGGCCCTCATGCTTGGGTGAAAAGCATCTTCCTAGTCCCCCACACTAAGCAGGGTCTTACTATAGCCCAAGCTGACGTGGAACTCACTCTGTAACTCCAAGGTGGCCTCCTACCTCAGCCTCTCAAATCCTGGGATAAGCCTGAGCCACTAGTTTTGGCTCAGAGTCTAAATTCTTGTGTGTGTGTTCTAATTATTCTCTTTTTTTCAGAGTCTAAATTCTTATGTATGTGATACTACTTAAGTTTTGTTTTTGAGACCATCTCCCTATGTAGACCAGTCTAGCCTAGAACTCTCTCTCCATCTCCCACTTCAGCCACCCAAGTGATAGGATTATAGGTGTGTGCACCACTATGCCCAGCTGTCTTAAGAATTGTCTTAAGGACGGTTAGGGGTATGGTTCAGCACAGTATGCATGAGGCTTAAGGTTATCCCCAGCACCAAAGGGAGGGAAAAAGTCACCTTAAGCAAAAAGCAACTTTCAATCTAGTTCTATAAATTACAGGAGCCAACTAAAGACTGTTAGTAAAATATCAGTTGTTAATTTTTTTGCTTTAAAATACCATTCTCCTCAGAAGACCATTATTTCAGCATCTATCTAAAGTTTATTTGCCAAGTGTGCTATGTCCAGGGGTGGCCAGGAGGTTGAGGTGGAGAGAGCAATGTGCCCTGGTTCCAGCTGGCATTTCCCTTCCACACTGTAACCATCATCATAGCTTTAATTTACATACAAATTGGTAGCGCTGGATTTCAACAAAATGTTCCCTGATTTAATTTATACGTTCTGTTACAGTTCTGGAAAGGGATTCCATCTGCACAATTTCTACTTTTATTTGACAAGCAACCATTATTTGATCATCAGGACATGAATGGAAGTTTGGGGACCTTCCTGTTTAGGGCAGAATTTCTCATTTCAGCACTCCTGACACTGCACTGTCCAGCCCCCTGCAGCTTGCTTTCTATGTGCCAGTACCCTGGCCCAATGAGACAACCAGACACGTTTCCAGGTGGTCCCAAATGTTCACCCTCCATAGGGGGAGGAAGCATCAAATATCCTAAGGACTGGGGAGATGACTCCATGGTTAAAAGCACTAGCTGCAAAAGCCTGACCATGGGAATCTGGATCCCCAGCAGCCATGTAAAGTGGGATGCAGTGACACACACGTCTGAGATCCCAAAGTACCTACAGAGATGGGAGGTGAGACAGGAAAATTAGATGTCCCAGGCCAGCTAGTCAGGAGCTTGCAAATAGCAAGAGAGATCCAGAGGCTGTCTCAGACATGGTGGAAGGAGAGGATTGACACACTGATGCTGTCTTCTGACCTCCTCCACACAAACACTTCACACTATACATGCACAACACACACACCATTCCAGTCAACAGACAAGCACCGATGCTCTCACAAAGGCAATCTTCATAGAATTTCAAAATGCTTGGTCTGTTAGGAAGAATTCTTTACACAGAAATTCTGGCTGAATCTATATATATGTGCATCCTAAGAAGCTTATGACTAAATATCTTACATTAAAAAAACCAAGCCATAAAACTTTTTCTTCTAATGGGTCAGAATAGGGTTTAAAAACAAATTAAACTTTATTTCTACTGAAACTCAACAAAAAAAAAATTGGACTATATCAAAAGTTAAAACTGAAGCTGTACTTGGGAGGCAGAGGTAGAATTGCTGTGAGCTGGAGGCCAGCCTGAGACTACAAGGTGAGTTCCAGGTCATCCTGGGGTAGAGTAAGACCCTACCTCAGGGGGGAGAGGGGAAAAAACTGTTCATAAAACTGTTATCAACAATACTAGCAGCAAGTGAGAGACCCTAAAATGGACACAACACAAACCTTCACAGATTTATGTATCTTACAAAAACTTGAGGGGCTGGGGAAATGGCCCAGTGGTTAAAGGTGCTTGTATGCAAGCCTGACAGCTCAGATTCAATTCCCTAGCGTCCACATAAAGCCAGATACAAAGTGGCAAGAGCAGCTGTAATTTCAATGCACTACCACTAGGGGAGGCGGAGCCCAGAGGAGACAGAAGAAAGACACCCAGTCTCAAAGAAGGTGAAAGGGCTGGAGTGTTGGCTTGGTGGTTAAAGTGCTTGCCTGCAAAGAAAAGGACCTGGGTGTGAGTCCCCAGTACCCAAATAAAGCCAGATGCAAAAAGTGGCACGTGCCCCCAGAGTTCATCTGCAGCGGCTGGAGTCCCTGATGCACCCATTTTCTCTCTTCTCTCTCTGCTTGCAAATACATTTTTTTAAAAAGAGGTGAGAAGCTGTCATCTGATCTACACAATAGCATGCATACCCACGTACACACCTACACCTATACACACACATACAAATATTCAGTTAAATAAAAGGAACCTGAATCCCAAATGTGTAAACAATTGTTACAAACAGCAAAAAAGAAAAAACTAAAACTAGGCACAGAATAAGATATTATCCAGAGAAGACATGCAAACAACCAGTAAGCATCATTAATTACTCTAAACCACATCATACCTATTAGGACAGCTATAATCAAAACGACCAGAAAGCATTGGCAAAGACATAAGAAACTGAACCCTTCACACACTGCTTAGAGAAACGTTCAGTAAAGTTTACCAAGTGACCCAAATTCCACTCCTAGGTGCATACATGGGATAAATGAAAACATGTCCACATAGGAACTTATATAGGAATGTTCATAACAGAAACAACTCCAACATCACCCAACTAATGAATGGATAAGTAAAAAAGAATGGAGGGCTGATCGATGAGCATTAAGTGAAAAATGCCAGCCACAAAGGGCCAGCAAGCGACTCCATTCATATTAATGCCCAGAATAGATCACAGTGCTGGTTTATACTGTCATCTTGACAGCACATAGAATCACCTGTGAGGACTACCTAGATGAGGTAGGCCTCTGGGAGGGCCTGTGAAGGGTTATGTTGATTAGGCTAATTGGGGTGGGAAGAGGCACCTTAACTATGGGCCGGGGTCCTGGGCTGGCTGAGCACCTGCATGCACCACTCTCTACTCTGCTTCCTCACTGCGGACTGAACATGACCAGCTGCCTCGAAGCACCTGCTGCCATGCCCACCTCTCCATGATGGACTGAAACCTTTCCTCCCTTAAACTAAATCTGCTCAGATATTTTGTCACAGCAATGAGAAGGTAACTGATACAGGCGCTCTAAGGACGTGGCTGAGTGATGAGGGAGAAGAGAAAGTAGAGAATGAAGGGTTCGAGAAAGAGAAAGACCTGCACTGGTCGTGTGAGTCAGTAAAGCACTTTCCTGCCTGGTAGACCCGGGCTTTGATACCTAGCACAGGAAGGAAGGAGGGCAGTCACGTGTGCCAAAGGATCCGATGGAGAAAACATTAAATGTAAGTGGTATTTATTGTGTGTGCCTGAGTGGCAACTGAACACCGCTCACTGTCATCGGTACGTCCAAGCCCCAAATGTGTACATCACCCAAAAACTTAACACTTGCCAAAGAATATGACAAACCTCACACGTAGTGTTAATGTTTAAATAAGGACTGGGGAGGAATAAAATCAGAGAATTCCTGAGGGGGGGGAAGTTGAACCCTATTATATTTGAACACTACCACTGCCGAAACACTGAGTGAGGAGGCACCAAGTTTCTACATGGGGGGAGGAGGGACAAGCCTTCAGAACATTGCTTCATTCAGATAAATTAGATGAGTGATGGATAGATGATAGATGGATGGACAGATGGATGGATAGATGATAGATAGATGGATGGATGGATGGATGGATGGATAGATAGATAGATGATAGATCAAAGAGAGGGCTAAATGTGCTTCTCTTGACTTCCATCTGCAAGGCCCCTTCCTTCCTCCGCCCGTCAAAGCACCGGCTCTTCCGGGACCAGCGGGCCACGTAAGAGGGAGGGCTGCGAGCGAGCGGGGCGGCGGGCACCCCAGAGATCAAAGGCCGAGGGCAGCGGGGCGCAGCGCGCTCGGTTCCGGTCCTTTCATTTTCCAACTTCCTGCCACCGCGCACGGTCTCGGGCTCCCCCACCCCGGGCCCACCGGGGCCGCGGCCGCCCCTCGCCCCGGGGCCCTCCCTCGCGTGACTCGCGGCGGGGCGGCGGCGAGGCGGCGCGGGCGGCGGGGCGCGGGCTCCCGCGTGCACCTGCGCGGCGGGGCGGGGGTCCCGGGAGCGCCCCGCCCTCCCGCCGCGCGCACTTCCGGCCGCACCGGTCCCGGGTGAGGGGCGGCGGCACGAGACCCCGGCCGCGCTCGCGTGCCTGCGTGCGCGCGCGCGTGCGCCGCTCACCTGGCCGCGCGCGGGGACCCCGTCTCGGTCGCGGTCGCGGTGCCTCCCGACTCGGCCGCCGACGGCTCCTCACGCCCACACCTCGACGACGGCGCGGCAGCCGCGGCGGGGCCCGAGCCGAGCCCGCCGCGCCCCCGCCGCCGCCCGCATCTCCCGCCGCCGCGGCCCTCGCCCTGCCTCCGTCCCTCCGCCCGCGCACGCGGCGGGCGCCCGGGGCGCTCCTCGGCCGGGCCTGCCCGTCGCTTCGCCGCCGCCGCCACTCTCAAACCCCCCGACAGCGCCGGGGCCCTCCCGGATGCCGTAGCCGCTGGCGTCACTTCCGGGGGCGGGCCCCGGGCGCCCCGGGGTGGTCGCCGCGGGACAGCTCCCTCCCGCCGCCGCACCTGTCAACGAACGAGGATCGCACACCTTAACCTCTCCTAAACACAAGTCTATGAAACGGATTGAGGGCATAATCTTGCAGAAGGGAAAAAACGTGCTTTAATCACCAGATTCTCAGTTCTAATTCTTAACGCAGGGTGCGAGCTGTGATTCTGCACCTGGGCAACTCAGGTAGGAGGGTTGGGAGGTCCAGGAGACCTTGTCCAAAACATCTTCGTGTCCCTTTTTATATTCTTTGACTTTCTGAGACACGTACTTAACTCTGAAGCCCAGCTTGTCATGGAACTATGTAGCCCAGGCTGGCCTTGAATTTATGGCAGTCCTGCCCCAACCTCCCCACTTTCTGGAAACAGATCTCATGTGGTCCAGGCTGATCTCAAGCTCATTATGGCCTTGAACTTGAGATCCTCTTGTCCCTACCTCCTGAGTACTAGGAATATGGACTTTTACCACCATTCCTCACTTCATATATATATATATATATATATATATATATATATATATATATATAGCCTTGACCTCACAGCGAACCTCCTACCTCAGCCTCCTGAGTGCTGGGATTAAAGGTGATTTTGAGCTCCATAGCATGGAGAGGGAAGGGTGTGAGATCCAGGGAAGTCCCTGCTGTGCCTAGCCAGCAGTAAACATCTGCTTCGGCCTGGGGCCAGGATTGTGTAACAGCCCTTTTCCACTGGGTACAGCACTGTCGATGGCGATGTATTTTTGGAAAGCATCCTGCTTTGGAAGTTCTTAAATTAGTCATAGCAAATCTGCTTTTAATTTGATTTTTTAACGGAGTACATGTTGACAACAAAGAAGCTAGAAAAAAAGTAACTTTTCGATTAAAGAATTGGGAGAATTCTTTAATGCGCTGTTTTCCCACTCAGGATTCTATAAAACAGAGTCTGCCTGTGGTTTCTGTAAGACAGATGGATCTACTTTTGCTAGCTCCTGTGGTGATTATGTTGGTTAACCAAGACAACTGCTGCTTTGTTATCCAATTTGGTCATTTTCCCACCAGACAGATGGATACCCAGTCTTAACCTTGGCTTTTTAGGGATATCCAGATAAAATTTGCAGTTTTCTGCCTATCTCTAAATCATTTGCCTTTATACTTATCCCAGTCCTACAACCCCATTCCTCGGATTTACATTTCCTATCTAAGTAACAGCCAGTTAGAATCATATATCTATCTTTAGCTCTCCCTTGTGTGTGTGTGTGTGTGTGTGTGTCTGTGTCTATGTCTGTGTCTGTGTGTGTTGTGCATACCTGTATGTGTGCGTGTACACGTGGAGGCCATAGGCTAACATCAGGTGTCTTCATCTGTCATTCTTCACCTTATTTTTTGAGATAGGGTCTCACTGAGCCCAGAGCCAGCTTGCTCTGGAATCTGCCTGTCTCTGTCTATATAGACCACCAGGCACACACCACCACACTGGGCATGGACACGGTGCTGGGAATCTGAATTCAATGGTCACACTTGCAGAGTAAGCACATTATCCACTGAGTCATAGCCCCACCCCAGGTCATTTCTTCCCAAGGCAACATCCCTTGTTTACAGCTTTATCAGTAGCCCTGACTTAATTTTCTTCTTTTCTGAAGAATCTCCAGGATTCTGACTGACACCTGCTATGTCTTTCATGTAGTCTTGCAGCGTATGACACAGAGATGTCCCTTAGGTCAGAGGGAACACCAACTATGCTAAGAGGGGAAAGAAAGGTTTGAAGCAAATTTCAGCACAAGAAGGAAGATGAGGGATTTCTGAGTTCTGGCCAAGCTTGATCCTCCGGACAAAATCCTTGTAGTTGCCTTTCTGGAGCTCACTTTCAACATTTTTAAAAATAAGAGACCTGCCCGGAGCTGGGCGTGCTGGCACATGGTGGTGCAAACCTGTGATCCCAGCACATGGAGGCAGGAAGATCAGGAGTTCAAGACTAGCCTCGGTTACATAGTGAGTTTGAGACCAGCCTGGGTTAAGTGAGATTCTGTCAACTAAAAGGGAGAAAGGAAAGAAGGAAGGGAGGGAGGAAAGTATGAGTCTCATTTCTTTTCTTTTCCTCCCCACTGTAATTGGGGCCGCTAGACTATTGAAGTAAGCTACAATCTCCATAGTGTGTCACTTTCCCAGAGAGGACGGGACAAGACACAAGTTACTGCAGTGTGTGCCTGGGGCAGAGCAGCCATCTAAAACATTCAATTGCCTGTCACAAAGAAAGTTCAATAGCATCTTATCATTTGAATATTTGGTTTCTGTATTCAGTCTTTCTTCCTCCACAATTGTGTGTGTGTGTGTGTGGTGGGCATGAATGTTTGTATGTATGTGTGGTATTGGGTTTGTGGATGTAGTGGGCATGAGTGTGTGTGTGCATGTGTGATATTGTGGATGTGTGTAGTTGGCATGAGTGTGTGATGAGTGTGTGTGTGCATGTGTGGTATTGTGAATGTGGATGTAGTGGGCATGAGTGTGTATGCATGTGTGGTATTGTGGATGTGTGTGTAATGGGCATGAGTGTGTGTGTATGCACGTGTGGTATTGTGTGTGTGTAGTGGGCATGAATATGTGTATGCATGTGTGGTATTGGGTATGTGGCTGTAGTGGGCATGAGTGTGTGTGTGCATGTGTGGTAGTTTGAGTGTGAAATGTGCCCCATAGCCTCATGTGTTTGTGATTAAGTGTCATACTCAATCCCCAGCTGGTGGCAGTCTGGGAGGTGGAGCCTTGCTGGAGGAGGTGTGTTGCTTGGATTGGACCTTTCAGTGTTGTAGCCCAAGCCTGACCTAACTCTTGATGCTGCTTCCTAGCTACTGTGGCAAAATGTGATGCCCAGCTTCTGCTCGGCCATGACAATACTACCCCTCAAGACTGTAAGCTGAAATAACCCCTTCCTCCCATCAGCTGTCTGGCCAAGTGTTTTGTCCCAGCAACAGGAGGGTAACTTCAACAATGTTCGTATATGTGGGGATAACATGTACACATGTGTGTGCATGCATGTGGAGGCCAGAGGTCAAATGTCAGATGTCATCCTCAGTCACTCCACCTTATTTTTTTGTTTTTACTTTTTATTTATGAGAGAGAGAGAGAGAGAGAGAGAGAGAGAGAGAGAGAGGGAGGGAGAGTGAGAGAATGGGCACACCAGCATCTCCAGCCACTGCAAATGAACTCCAGACACTTGTGCATCTGTCTTTATATGGGCACTGGAGACTTGAACTCTGGTCCTGCATTGAAGGCAAATGTCTTAACCGCTAAGCCATCTCTTCAGCCCTCCACCTTACTTTTTGAGAAAAGGTCTCTCATTGAAGCCAGAGCTCACAGATTCAGCTAGCCAGCAAGCCCCAGGGATCCATGGTTCCTAGCACTGGGATGCCATGCCCAGCTTTTCCCTGGGTGCTAGGGATCTGAACTCAGGTTCTCAGACTTGCACAGCAAACATTTTACCAACTGAACTATCTCCCCAGACTCCTCCACTAATATTTTTAACTGAAAATAACTGTATTAATTTGATAAGTATACTTTTCTGGGCTAATAAAAATTGATATAGAGTATATACTAGAGAAACAGAAGGGAACTAACCACTCTATTTTTAATTGTGCATTAGAAAAGATGCTTCTCGGGCTGGAGAAGTGGCTCTGTGGTTAAGGTGTTTGCCTGCAAAGCCTAAGGACCCAGGTTCGATTCCCCAGTACCCATGTAAAGCCAGATGCACAAAGCAGCACATGCATCTGGAGTTCATTTGCAGTGGCTAGAGGCCCTGGTGCACAAATACTCTCTGTCTTTATCTCTCTGCTTGCAACTAAATAAAATATTTTTTAAAAAGGAAAAATGTTCCTCAATTGATAATAGTTGTGACTTCTACCTCTTGAGTCACTGTTGAAGACTCTGGGGGGTATGTAACTTCTTGCAGGGAACATATTGCTCTACAATTTAAGGTAGAAGGACTTGACCCTCTTGTACATCTTTATAGACATGGACTGGAAAATTTTCTCCTTTAGTTAAAATTAATTTGGGAGCCACCAAGATATATTATGTTGTTACCACAGAAGGAAGTCAAGAAGATTGTTTTTTTTTTTCTAGGAATTTTCCAACTTGGACTGGCAGTACTCTGCCATAAGGAACTGTCATTGTCACGAGGATTTCAGTTGTCTTCTGCACTCTGTCATGACTCGGTCCAGCTGACACAGGCCTAGGATTCAGCTTCAGGCCAGAGCACGAGCAGGGGCCCCCAGCTCTGAAGAGTTCAGGGTTGCAGGCAGGGGAAGGAAAGGGAGGGACTGGGAGAGAGAGGTGGGGTTTGCAAGACTTGCTCCTAGGTCAGAAATGCAGAATACCGCCTTCTTTCTTCCTTCCTTTCTACCCAGCAGCAAAACAAAATTAGTTCTGCTGTGCTGGAAGCTTAGCTGGTGACAGTACCCACTTCAGCAGTGTGATACAGCGTCCTCCCTCTGACTCTCAGGGGAAGACTGTGTGAATGATATCCAGGCTCATTCTGTAAAATAGGGAGGGTGGCTGTGTGGGTGTATGTGCGTTTTCTGTCTTCTTTCAGCTTCTCAGAAAATGTTGCCGGGCGTGGTGGCGCACGCCTTTAATTCCAGCACTTGGGAGGTAGGAGGATCACCATGAGTTCAAGGCCACCCTGAGACTACATAGTGAATTCCAGGTCAGCCTGGGCTAGAGTGAGACCCTACTTCAAAAAACCAAAAAAAAAAAAATGTAGCCAGTGATGGGTGCAACAGATTCCAGTCGGAGACCCCCTAAATGAGATGAGATTGTAAAGAGTCCAAAGACAGTTTCATGGAGCCAAGAGTTCTGGGTAAATTTTGTTTGGATATGGCCACTTCCCAGTGCGTGGACACTTCATTTCTGTCAGCCTCCTCTCAGCCTTCCCTCTTGTTTTCTAAGCCTACTATTCTTCCTTTTGTTTGTTTTTTGTTTCTTCGAGGTAGGGTCTCGCTCTAGCCCAGGCTGACCTGGAATTCACTCTGTAGTCTCAGGGTGGCCTTGAACTCACAGAGACCCTCCTACCTCTGCCTCCTGAGTGCTGGGATTAAAAACATGCATCCTTGCATCTGGAGTTTGTTTGCAATGGCTAGAGGCCCTGGCGTGCCCGTTCTCTCTGTGTGTCTGCAAAGGTTCTCTAGAAAAATGAACTGAAGATTAGTAGTTTGACCCATAATTAATGACATTCATAAATTCATTGTCTTGATATGCTCCCTTTCCAAGGTGAGTACCTGAGATCTTTTTCTAAAAGGATATATATTTTTTTGTATTCTTCCATGAAAACCATTGATTGTAATATGAAGACACATCGGATTGCTTGGCTCTGTCTTTCTCTCCACATTCCATGGCTCTTATTCCCCAGACAGGTGACCAGGTCTGGCTTAGACACAGTAATACCCAGAGACCAGGCTGCTGGAGTTCTTCAGGCTCATGTTCATCTGAGCAGGACCCCGGCATTCCCACTCCTGCATGGAGAAGTCTATGGCCACGTCCTGAAGGTCAGCGGATCCACGGATGAGTTTATGTTAGAACCAGTCATTTCTTCCAGCTCCCATTCTTCACTGAGTTCTGTCTCAGAAAAAAAAATGACTTGCTGTACTTGCACTTTCTGGCTGGCTGGCTTTCTTTCCTGCTTTCTTTCTTTCTCTTTCTTCTTTCTTTCTTTCCTTCCTTCCTTCCTTCCTTCCTTGACAGGATCTCACTACGTAGCCCAGTTTGACCTGTGACTCACAAGCCTCCTTCCTCAGTGCCTGAGTGCTGGGATTACAGGTGTGTGCCAGCCTACTCTCTTCTCTAGGACTTCATGATTCTCTTTCCAGAAGTTTCTCTTTCTTAGGGCTTCTCTTTCATCCTCTCTTAAGAATGAGTTCTATATCTGCTTCAGGATTTCATCTTTGGCCTATTGTCTGTCCACACACTCCCTGTGAGGGGCCCATTCTCTGAAGCTCACTCATCACCTTGGTGCTAATGACCCTGAGCTTTAACTCTGACCTCAGTGTCTCCAGTGGATTTTGGATCTGTTTTTAATTTCCTACAAGACTTCTGAATGTCCTCATGCCCTCACCTCAGAAGGTACACTGAGTACTCATTAGCTGAACCTGCTGTACCAACCCAGATCCCACTTAACAGTTTCATCACAAGCATCCAAGGACTCCTCCTTCCTCACCATGGCCTGATGTTTGTGCCTCTAGATATCTTACATCTGTCCACTCCTCATGTGGGTCCCAAATCCTGTCTTTTTCTAGGATTAATACAGTATGCAGGCATTCCAGCCTGCATTCCACATTTCCACAAAGAAAAATCCTTCTTCTCTGCCTCCCTCCCCTCCCTCCCTCCTTCCTTCCCTTCCTTCCTTCCTTCCTTCCTTCTTTTGACAGGGTCTTGCTATTATTCAAGCCCAGGCTGGCTTTGAACTCAAGATCCTCCTACTTCAGCTCACAAGTTAAATTTCTGAAGTACATGTTTCATTGTGTCACTCATGGGTTTAAAAGTATCTAATAAAATCAGGCCTGGTGGTGCACACCTGTAATCCCAGCACTCAGGAGGCTGAGGCAAGAGAGTTGGTACAAATGTGAAGCCAGTCTGAGCTACATAATGAGTTCAAGTCCAGCCTGATCTATATACCAAAACTGTTTCTCAAAGAGAGAGAGAGGGGGGGGGGGTATCCAGTGATTGATTCCTCTGCTGGTCCCAGGATAAAGTCCAAGTTTACTTGACAGATCTGCCAGAGGGGGAGGTTTAAAGGCCATTATAGCCTCTGCTCCTCTCTGGTAGTGTATTTTCTTGATACTATTATCAATTACCTGATGATAGCAACTTAAAAAAGGAAGGGTTTATCTTGGCTCCCAATTCAGGGGTACAGTCTATCATGGTGGGGAAGGCAGGAGCTTGAGGCAGTTGGTCACAATGTGTCCACAATCAGGAAGCAGCCAGAGATGAATGCTGGTGCTCAGCTCACTTTCTTCTTTTTAGTTGGTTCAGGACCCCAGCCCATGGAATGGTAGGGCTCACAGTTCGGGTGGGTTTCCCTACCTTAATGAACTTGATATGGAAATTCCCTCACAGAAGCTTATCTCCTTGGTGATTCTAGATCCTGTCAAGTTGACAACAGAGATTAACCTAAAACCAGGCCCTGGAGCACCTATTCTTTCTCTCTCTCTCTCTCTCTCTCTCTCTCTCTGCTTAAAAATAAATATTTTAAAAACAAGACCCAACTAAGTCAGGTGTAGTGTTGTATGCCTTTAATCTCAGCACAGTACTTGGGAGGCAGAGGTAGGAGGATCACTGTGAGTTTAAGGCCACCCAGAGACTACATAGTGAATTCCAGGTCAGCCTGGACTAGAGCAAGAACCTACCTTGAAAAACCAAAATATTTAAATGAAAAAAAGACCCAACTAAAATAAGAGATTTAAACAAAGCATAAAAAGGTTAAAGCAATTTTACTTGTCCACTGTCAGTGTGCCCAGGAGTTATTGACAGTGACCTGGTGATGGTGCAAGAGAGAAGGATGTGAAATTCATAGATGATGCAATTGTGCCCCAAACTAACATTTAATGAGCTACCACTGCATTGTACATCGAGAAAATTTATATGCAAAAGCATTAAAAATTAATAACATCATGCAAAACATCATCAAGACTGAATTTCATAAGAACCAAGGGATGAAATCATCACCAACTCGAAGTATTCCTCAAAAGTGTGGATGCTGTCGATGACAACCCCAGTTGCTTTCCAGAAGTAAGATTGTAAGTGAAGGCCAAGTGTCGAAAAGAGCTTGTGATCTGTGCATGTTATCAAGTTAGTTATGGAATCAGAACAATTGTGCCAGCTAGGCATGGTGACACACATCTTTACCCCTAGCACTCGGGAGGCTGAGGTAGGAAGACTCCTTTAGCACAAGGACAGCCTGGGCCCCGGTGAGAATCTGCCTCAAAAACAACCCTCGGTCTTTCACATCTTTTAGTGCTGCCAACATGGTGTACACGAAGGGCCTGGCAGAGGCTCTTAAGAACATCAGTGCTGGAAAAGAGGCACACGCCAGGTCCTCCTCAGGCCATGCTCCAAATCATGGTCCTGTTTCTAACTGTGATGATGGTTACATGGGCGAGTTTAAAATCATTGATGATCACGGAGCTGTGATCCTCACAGCAGGTTAAACGAGTGTGCAGTGATCAGCCCCAGATTTGACACGCAGCAGCTCAAAGACTTAGAAAAATAGCAGAATCAATGGTGTAGCTCCAGTGAAGTCCACATCTCAGTGGCAGCTCAAGGCAGTCAGATGGGAATTCCTTTACATTCCATTCAGGCCCCTGGCTGATTGCCTGAGCCCCCCCCCCCCCCATTAGGAGAGAGATCTGCTATATTCAATGTAAATGTTAATCTGATCCAAAAACACTCTCACTGAAAGACTCTAATGCTGTTAGACCAAATATCTGGGTTCTCTGGGGCCCAATCCAGTTGATGCATAGAATTAACCATCATATTCTTAGATGACACTCAAAAGGCCTGGCTTGCTTAAGAATAAAAACGTTATCGACAGGCAAGTGCCTTGCACTCCTGGACACAAAGGCAAGAGCATCTCTGTTCCTTCGCCTCTTGCTTCCCCACAGACCTCTGCTCATTTCCGTGCTTTCTTTCCATTGTCCTTCACAATTCTAATTTTTTTCTTTTTATTACATTAAGAAAAACTTTAAGTCAGTTTAGGTCAAGAAAACATTACCCATCTATTTAATAGAGATTTATAAATCAAACAATTCTTTCTGTCACATGCTGAAACAAAAGCCACAAACTCATTTTAAAGAAGGTGAAACCACTTATCATTCCCACAGCACAGTTCCCCCTCTACCTTAGTTTCTCTTTCTGCGGTTTGTTACCCATAGTCAACCACAATTCAAAACAGTGAATGGAAAATTCTAGAAACATACAATTCATAATATTTTCGCTGCTGTTCTGAGGAATATAAAGTCTGGGCCATTTCACCCCATTTCACCTGAGACACAGGCCATCATTGGTCCAGAGCTGAGACCACATTCACATCACTTATTATAGGACCTATTTATAATTGTCCTATTTCAGTATTAGTTATCATTGTTAGTCTCTGGCCTAATTAAACTTTTTCACTGATATCTATGTATAGGGAAAATCATAATCTATGCTATACTAAAAGTGTCCAGTACTATTGCGGTTTCAGGCATCCACTGGGGTCTTGGGCCTGTGTATATGGTGGCTGTTGCATTATCAAACTGATCTAAAGTCAGGAAAACCCTCTATGCAAAGGCAGCTTCAGCTTTGGTCTGTTGGCTGAGCATTTCGCCTGTCCATCTTGTGTTTGCTCAACCATGCATTAACCAAGCACTCATATATATTAAGCATCTCCCGTATGTAAGTACAGAGCTAAGTTTGGGTGATATAACAGTGAGTAAGGTAGATGTAGGCTTTTCACTGGAGGATCTTGGTAGGGGTGCCGATGGCAAACCTGCCCCTCATCTTAGACTGACCCCCTGTGTACTCCCTTTAGTCCCATGTACCCTTCCCCCAGCCCAGCTCAGCACCATCAATACATTATGTAATGTGTCTGTACTTCTGAAACCCTTGGTTGGGGACATGAAGAGACTAGGGAAGGCATCTGTGGGCTTCACCCCATGACAACTTAGGCACGCAATGACTGTTTAACAAATGTTCATGTTAAAAATATATAATTTATTTAAGTAAGTTTCTGCTTAACATACATGAATACCATAGTAATGGCATGACACGGGAAGACAGAGGAGGGAGGGACCAGCTTGAGGGATCAAACAGGAGATGTGAGGCCGGGAAGATGACTCGGCGTATAATGGGCTTGCTGCTCGAGCCTGATTACCCAAGTTTGATCCTAGACCTGCCCATAAAAAGCTGGAAGACATAGCAGGCTTTAAAATCTCAGCACTCTGACCTTGAGATGGAAGGCAAAAGTTCTCAATGACCACAGAAAAAAAGAACATCAGCAGAGCGAGATGGAGAGAACCCTGCCTCAAATGAGCAAAAGAACAAAAACTGACCCGAAAGCTGTCCTCTGACCTCCACACCATGGCACACAGACGTCCACACTCACACACACATGAATACATATATACAAGCATCCAAAAGATATATTTAAAAAAGATGTTTGAGCTGAGAGTTGGAGAATAAATACACCTTCCATGAGCAAAGAAAAGACAGAGGGTTTTCCGTAAAAAAATGAGTAAGTGCAAAGGCACTACTGAGTCTCCAGCGGGCAGTTTACTTTCCTGGTGGGAAGCAGCTCACTGTGGCTGGGACCAGGCTTCAGGAATTTAGGAAGCAGGAGTTGGAAGGTTAAAGTGGCGGATGGAGCCTGTGATGGTTAATCTTGTCAATTCGATGGGATTTAGAATCAACATGGAATCAACTCTCTGGGCATGTCTGTGAGAGATTTCCTAGATTAGGTTATTGTTATAATCAGCTCCACATTGCTGGGATGAACATCCAAACCAGATAGAGTTTATAGGAGGAAGGGTTTTATTTGAAGTTTACAGATCCATAATGGCAGAAGAGGCGTTCACAGATCCAAGCAGAGAAAATCCACCAGCAGCCAGAACTACAAGCCAGCACAAACAGCACAAACTAGGCAGAGCTCAAAGCTTTAGTCTGGAATTGAGATCTACTCCCAGTGACACCCCTTCCCTGTAGCAGGAGTCCACCTGCTAGGGCTGAAGCTATGAACTCAATTTTAATAAAACACCTGAGTCTTTGAGGGCTATATATTTAAACTACCACAGTTATTTGAGGTGGGAAGACCCAACCTAAATATGGGTGGTATCATTCCATGGGATGGGCATCCTGGACTACATAAAAAGGAGCTATTGGATTTGAGGCCTGCTCCACAGGAGACAGTTCATGTCTGGTTCTTGCTAAAAGCCTATGGTTAGAGACAGGCTCTAAGGAGGAACTTACCGCTGTGGTCATGCTAAACAGACAAACAGTATGTCAAACTGCCTTCTAAATATCTATATATTCCCATGGGTTAGGACTGTTTTAAGTGTCAATCACAGAAGTTTCTTACCACAACAGGCAAAGATGCATAGCTGGAAAAATTGCTGAGAATAATTGAATTCTGTATGTTCAACCTATAGCAAGACATCTAAACTGCCACTCCTCTGAGGCTGAGGGAACTCATGGAAGAAAGAACGTGGAAAAGGGTACAGAAAGAAAGTAAAAGCAGGAGGCTGAGGAGGAACGCTGTCTTCTAGATACAACATGGCTGTTAGGCTCCTCAGCTCATAGCAGCCTTGTGCAGTGGTGCTCCACTGACAGGTGAGGGGGAAGGGTACATGAGACCACAGACCTCTTACAGAATGTAATGCTGGGCTGGAGTCTCTCACTGAACCTGGAGCTGCCATGAGTTTTGCTACATAGCCCAGGCTGGCCTCAAATTCACAGTCCTCCTGCCTCTACCTCCAGGGCACTGAGATTACAGGTACGTACCACCCACCGTGTGTTATCCATTTTTAAAACCTTCCTAGGGCTGGGTAGATGACTGGTGGCTAAAGTTTTCTGTTCAAGCTTGGCAACCTGAGTTTGGATTCCCCAGAACCCACGTTAAGGCAGATATAGTCATATACGCCTGTAGTCATATACAGCATGACGCCATATAGTCATATACAGCATGCCTAGGGCAATGTAGGGAATGAAGACAGGAGGATCTCCGGAAGCTCACAGGCAGCTAGCCTGGTGTATGCAGCAGTGAAAAAGAGGCCCTGCTTCAAAACCACCCACACCCAATGTTGTCCCTCTGACCTCCATGTATATGATGTGGTATGTGTGTCCCCTGCCACACAGATTAGGAAAAAAAAAAAAAAAACCTCCTATCATTGGTCTTCTTCCCACCCCCTCAACTTTTTGGTAGAATGGGCTGCTGTGACAGCTGAATGATTGACCGGCTTCATTCAATCAGGTAGGAGGGCATCTCAAGTCCTCTGCTTTAAAAAGAAAAAAAAAACTTTTAAACTTTGGAATATTGTGTTTACAGAATGATTGCACAGGCTTCCTGTACACCTATCACTTCTTTTTAAAACTGTTTTTTAAAATTTTGTACAACTCTGTGTGTGTGTATGCATGTGCGACACTCAAAGCCAATAGACCCCCTTCAAATTGGGAAACGATTTTCGCCAGCCACAACTCTGACAGAGGCCTAATTTCAAAAACCTACAGAGAACTCAAAAAAATTATTAGCAAAAACCCAAAATGCCCCCTCACAAAATGGGGCACTGATCTCAACAGAGAATTCACGGAGGAGGAAACACAAATGGCTTTGACTCATTTAAGAAAGTGCTCAGCATCCTTAAGCATCAGGGAAATG
>PVHP010010127.1:0-48514 GCA_004024765.1 Zapus hudsonius | reverse complement strand
TCTATATCTGTTAACCTATACTGTTCTAACTCTCCAATGGAAATTGTATTTGTATTTTTCAGGATATAGCGAGTGAGCTGTGGCCCATATAACCCTACCACCCGACAGCAGGCCAAAAGATGAGACCATGGCAAGAGATGAGCCACCACAGTCATATTGTGGAGGATCCATATGGAACCCTGCAGAGAAGGACGGGATGGGCAGGGGACTCATAGCCACAGCCATTCAACCAACTCAGGATAAGCCTAATGTGTTTGTGTTTTTCAGGATACAACGAGAGAGATGTGGCCCATCTAACCTTACCAACCAACCTTAGGCCGATAGAGACATCCTGACAAGAGAGGAGCCACCACAGTCATATCAGGGAGGATCCATAGGGAACTCAGCAGACAATGAATGATGAACAAGGGACCTATAACCACAGTTATTCAATCAACACAGGATAGGCCATTGAGACAGGAACCAAGGATTTTCGACACAAGGACCTCTAAGCTCGCAACATTAAAGCAGCCTTATTACTCACCCACCACGACTCAGGGAACTGAGTGGAAGAGGGGGCGGAAAGATTGTGAGAGCCGTGGTGAGGGAGACTGTCCGGAGGCATGGCACCCATCAGTAACAACACACTTGGGCCAGGAAGACCGGGATGAGTACTAAGATATACAGGATCCCTTGCCACAAGGACTAACACAGACAGCCCACGGTGGAGGATATACAACTGATCAGGGATGGGGAGGGGGGGAATTGGGGAAGTCGGGATAACAACGCATGGTTTGCCCACTAAATAATGTAACTCATTATGGACAATAAATATATATTAAAAAAATGGTAGAATGCATTTATTTTGTTATTGATTGTTCTGTAATATATCCAGTACTTAATAATGTCTATAACTAGTCAAAATCGGATCATTTCATTGGATCGTGTATTTCCAAGATTAAAACAGGGCAGTTGGATTCAGCCTGGGCTATATAGCGTGACCCTGTCTCAAAAGCAAACCGAACAAATAAGCCAACCACGTGAGCCATTGTATCAGGCTACGTGTAGCCTCCATCGATCAAACACTCACCATTCTTCAGACTAGCAAATTGATAACAAATCATCTGAATTACATATTTCCATTTTAAGTGAAACATATGAGGGTAATAAATTTATCAGATTATAATGTGCTTCTTATAGATATTTCTCCATATCCCAGTTGAGGAAATTTAAAGGTGTTATAAAAACCATGCATGTCTCATTGAGCAGTCATGGTTCAAAATGTCTGTTATTGGTGATGGTTCTTAAGCATCTCCATTCGCGAATACTGATTCATCTAATTTATGGAGCATTTGATATCCTTTCAGCACAGGCAATGCTGGGTGCCATGAGAAGCCCCCAGATGAATTTGGTGAATTTAGACCCTGATCCTGCTTCCAAGTGTGAATACTCCAGAAAAGTTAATATCAAAGGTACAAAATGATGGATGCTTTCTGCTTTGCCAGTACTGAAAGCAAACTTCTAAATCAGAGACCATGCCTCATTCAAAGATTTCAATGCATGGTACCTAGTGCACCTGAGACACTCAATAAATGTGAATGAAAAAGCAGCACCGAGCATTTTCTACTCGGAAGTAATTCTAGCCTCTTAAATTCAATTTTAGAAATGGCTGTTTTAGGTAAATCAGTGTTCAAAATTTAATTATGCTATCTTCCTTTTTTAAAGTTATCATGTCTAAGATAATCTGTTGAAAATTCAATGGTGAAAAAAATGATGAAGTAAAATAGTATATTCCAAGAAAAAGAACTGTCCTGGGGATATGAAGCAAACCAAGGTGGTAGAAAGTTTATACATTTGATGGGTTTTGAGTCTTTAGGCAACACCTCTGACCTCACGAAAGCCCCTGCATCAGATCAACTAATCAGTGCTGCCTTCAGACCACAGGATGCTGCAGTCATCATCAACCTGAACAAAGAGGAAATCCCTCTGAAAATCCAGCTTTGTCAGAAGAAGAAAGGAGGAGACTGGAGAGATGGCTCAGTTGGTCAGATGCTTGTCACACAAGCATGATGACCTGAGTTTGGCACACTAGCACCCAGGTTTAAAAAGTCAATAAGCTAAACAAGGCAGATATGCTGTAATCACAGAGAAAGGAGGTGGAAACAGAAGCCCAAGGCTTGTTGGCTATCGAGTCTAACCAGATTGAGGAACTCATATAGATATAGATGATATAGATAGATATAGATAGAGATAGAGATATACATACAGATATACACATAGATCTACATATACATACACACATAATTTAGAAGAAAAATTCTAGATTTTGTTTTACAGTTTTAAGTCTTAACACAGAATAGAATGGGAACAAACACCAAGTAAAAAAACCCAACGAGACAAATAACTTTTTAAAGAACTGACAAGTGTCCTAGGTATATTACGTAGTTTAATAGATTAAGCTTTTCCCTTAAGGGAAAAAGCTTGAATTTTAACTGCGTGGCACAGTCAGTGGTGATGCCAGCTTCTAGCAGCTGTCTGAGGCACTCACCCTCCTCATCTATCCTTCCTCATTCCTGAACTATGCACAGTGCTTTTTTTAGGAAGTGTTGAAGCAGGAGTTCACCATCTATTCCTGTGCAGCTTGCTGCTTTCCAAAATTAGCCGACAGTGGACATGGGCCCCTCTGTGAGCTTTGTGTCAGCAAGATAAATATTTTTAAAATCTGAAACGTTTCTCTGCATTAGTACCTTTAGGTTTTCCAAAAGCATGGAGACTTTTTTCTTTAAAAAATGGTAAAGTGAATTTACTTGGTTATTACTTGTTTTGCTAATGATTTAATGTTTTGGTTGTAGGAGTATGGCTATTTATTATTTATTTATTTTTACTTTAATTATAGTTGAAAGCAGATGATTACTAATGAAATCCCTGCTTTCTCCTCCTTTCTTTCAGTCCTTCTTTTCTTTTTTTCTTTCCTTCCTTCCCACCTAGCTTGAGACAAAGTGCTGCCCTTAAAAATTGGATCCATTTCTTAATAAAACACAGGCAAGCACTTGTCTTAAAGGCATCATTACAAAACTAAGTGTTAATTTGGAACAGTTAACTTGTTCCTTACATGGCGATCCTTAGCTCTAAAATCCAAAACAATTTTGTCACTCATTTCTTCCCTTGTTAAGTAAAGCCTAAAACACTGCTCCGTCCTCCTATTCTTATTTATATTTGGTCATTCATCTCCTCATAGTCACTTTAGTCATTTTAAGTTTCCTTTGTCCCACTCAACACTCACATAATTAACAAGTGCACATATGTATGTCTGCACAGATATAAACCATTTTTAAATGGTGAAGCCTACAATTATGTATAGACATCCACATAAATGATCACATATTTTAGGGTTTTATTTAATACCAACCATTGTTTTAGGGTTTTTCTTAGGTATTCATTCACATAGTCATAATAAAGGCCTCATGAAGTAGTTGCTTAACTACTAAACTATGAAAGAGATGAAGGAAGATGAGAGAAAAATATTAAGTCATTTCCCAAGGTCACACCATCCAGTGACAGAGTAAGACACTGAAATGAGCCCAGGTACTGTGGTTACAGAGTTTAAACTTTGAATCATGAGGGCATTTTGCAGCTCATTGTACACGGGACACAGGTGTGTTATATATTCTATATTCATTTATTCATCTGGGTTCTGTGCTATAGAAATTAATAACAACAATAAAAGGTCTCTGTATTAGGGGCTTGACAAGGGAGAGAAAGAAAAAAAATACAAGCAAAAATTGTTATTACCTGACCTAGCTGATGTTATGAAAAAGAATGAAGCAAGGTAAGCGGACAGAAAGTAAGAGGTAGGGGAATGGGGGAGCTTTGGTTTTCTAGGGCAAACGGCCTCTTTGAGGACAGATTCAACAAACAGGGGAATGTATTAAATGCAGCTACCTTCACCCATCCCTACATTTGTTTCTTATGTCCATTTAGTTTCTGTTGATTTCTGCATTTCCTTCTTTAAGAAAACACACTAAGCTGGGCATGGTGGCACACACCTTTAACCCCAGCACTCAAGAGGCAGAGGTGGATCAATCGATGTGAGTTCGAGGCCACCCTGAGACTACATAGTGAATTCCAGGTCAGTCTAGGCTAAAGCAAGACCCTACCTCGAAAAACAAAAATAAAAATATAAAAAAATACACCAAAAATATAAAAAAAGAAAATACACCATACCACAACACACACACACAGAGAGAGAGAGAGAGAGAGAGAGAGAGAGAGAGAGAGAGAGAGAGAGAGAGAGAGAGAGAGAGAGAGAGAAAGAGAGAGAGAGGAGGCAGGCTTCCTGGTCCTGTATATCAAATGCTGACAAACTCTAAGAATCTAGACCTTGGATGAACTCAGTCAGTCACTTAGGAAACGGCAGGTTTCCAGAAGAGATTCTGGAAGACAGCCTTTCCTATCCCCTGCCCTGTGTAAGTGAATGCACCTCAGAGCCACAGTCCTAGTCAATTTCCTGTCTTTAATCAGCTTGGTGATGGGCACCAGTCCAAGTGGCCCCAGCCTCACCTTCTTCATGCAGGGGGACTAACCTTTCCATACCTCCCAGTGAAAACTAAGAGTCTGAAAAGTGGTGTTTGTCTCCTTACACTACCCAATACACTTTTGGGATGGCATTGTCTGAACCATATTGAGCCAGGCTCCATGCCCAGGCCTGCTGAGAGTCGCCACCATGGAGCACGGCTTCCCCATGGCTGTCAGGACACAAGAAGTCTGTCCCGGGCACTATCTGTGGCTAGCAGCTTGCCTCTGATAGTAGGCAGTCCTTTAATCAGACTTGTCAGAAGAGGAATGAAATCTTTTCCTGACCTGTCTAGCTTCCTGCTGATGGGCCTCATTTTAATTTTGGAAATAATAGTCAATAGCCTTGTTAAGATCTTATTTGGCTCCAGATTTATTCTTCATATTTTAGAATTCTTTTAATGAAACAGTCACAAATGCATATCATTGTCTGTGCCCTTGTGCTCCAATTGCTGAAGGCTTCTCGGTTCTGCAAAAAGCCCATCTCCATCTGGCCTGTCTGTGGTCCACCCGAAAGGGAGGCCACTGTTCAAATGGCACCGCTATTCCTTCTGTCACCTTGAGATGGTGTCAAAGCCTTTTGTTTTCTATTCATTCACAAATGTCATCTTGACACTTAGCTCAGGAATACTCCGCAGAAGAGTAGCCTGTCTCAGGCACCGCTAGTGATGTCACGAAGAGGAGGATGCCTCCATGCAACCTTGGCCTTGTGGATTAATAAACCATAGTATTCTTAAAGCTCAGTCATTCTATCACTATAAAACACTGGGATCTACTAAGTACCTGAACAGGCCATTAGTAACAATTCCTGCTCACTTATGTCGACTTTAGTAATTGCAAATATATGCAGCCCTGGAGGACAGTCACCTGTTCTCACAGTCAAAGCAGGAGATGAAGCATGCTGCTGAGTTTGCGCTCTGTTTTCCCTTTCTATCCAGCCTGCAACTCCAACCCTTGGGGCAGGCTGTCCCTCCTCAGTTAAATAGATCTGGAAACACTGTCATTCCCAGACATGTGTCTCTTAGATGATTCTAACTCAGTCAGGTTGTCATTCAAAACTTAACCATCAGAGGCTGTAGGAATGTGAAGGGGGGGAATTAACGAAGGGTCTCAGGTCTGCTAGGCAAGAATTGTGTCAATGAGCTACTTCCCTTGTCCGTATATGTGGGTTTCTAAAAGTCTTTTTTTTTTAATCATACTGAGATATCCCTGAAACATATCAAGCAACAAATAAGTGTACATTTTATGCAAATATTGTGGTCCTATATGAGAGATAAGTTTATTAAAATAACTTAGCATTTATTATGATGGATTTTTTTACATGTTTGTGTGTAAAGCTGTACTGAAATTCTTAAGTGGGCTTCTTAAGGGGAAAATATCAAAACAAATGTTAATAAAATTATTACTTTAATAGAAGTATGCCCATTTTGCTATGTTACCTATTCTTTGCTATTGGAGGAACATTATCACCAATAAGTCCTCTTAATTAGAGAAAAGCCATCCCCAGTGTTGATAATTTCTGGATCAAAGAGGGATTTGTAAATGCAAGCCTTCACTGTAATGTTTCACAAATGATCTAATTCATCAACCAATGAGCGTTGGCATGAATTCATTAACACTCATTAATCTGTTGAGTGAGTATATCTACAACTCCTACTAGGTACCAGTCTCTGCCTGCTGGAAATGCAGAAGGCTGCTAAACACACGTGAACCCCTTGTCCAGCAGGTGACCATCTAATGAAAGTGAATGCAGCCTATCAGTAGCCGGAGAGATGTTATGCCCCTGTATCCCACTGATCACTTTTGTTTATTTTTACTGTGCTGGAGACTGAACCCAGGGTCTTGTGCATGAAAGGAAAGTTCTTTTGTCACTGAGCCACACTCCCAGCCCATTGACTAATCAATCCTCATCTATGCAGGGAGATTTTGGTAAAACAAATCCAGACAGACTTAATTAGTACAACAGCCAACACCATAGTCATGACGGATAAAACAGTCTACATTCATCAAGAGGAAGGCATTTTGTCTTTGATATCGTCATCTTTCCAAGAGTCTGAATGCAAGAGCCACTGCTGTTGAAGAAGAGTCCCAAGTCAAGCGCCCTCGGGACCTTGAGCACTTTCTGGGAAAGGCTGATGAAGCAGGAAAAGCAGTTGTGCAGGAGGGAGAAAGACGAGGAAGGAGCCTCCCAACAGTCACAAAGAAATGTCACATGGGATGAAGGGACATAATTAAAGAATTGAAGAGATAGCACCACTAGCTCCTTCACTTTACAGGTAAGTTCCAGATTAGCTGATGTCACACTGTGGCCTCCCATCTGGTACCTAGAGGCCTTTGGAGAACACAAACAGGCTGTTAGCCTCTGCTATTTTGAAATAAGGGACAGGCGTTACAGTTGGGGACTTGGGTAGCCATGGTGACTTCTGTTACAAGGATGATTTCACAGAGGGCCTCCTCAGATCCAGGCCTGGTCTCCAAACTGCAGTGAAAGTAGGAAGTGCAACAATTTTCACTTTTCTTTTCCCCTTAAAAACGTACCAGGAATCTTATCTGGGCGGACTCTGGTTTCGGGGTTGAAAGCTTTTAGCAGCCATCCATGGAAATGGAAAAGGAATAAGAAGTTGTTGTGATTCAACAAGGAGCTGGTTTACTGTTAGCTAATTGCTTGCTTTTATTTTCCAAACACCTGGTTATATCACATGGTAAACACTCTCTTTTCTTAAAGACAATAAAACATTTTTCTAATACTACATGTATCTTATGACATCAACCCTCCTGTAGACCTGCCTCCAGGAGGGACAATATGGTGGGATCAGCATTCATTTCCCTGAGGAGTATCCAATAGTTTCACTCATTAGCCTCAGGGGTACCAGCTCATCTTTTGTGACCACAGGTAAACATGGTCTCAGCAGAACAGGCAGAAACGACAGAGAGAGAGAGAGAGAGAGAGAGAGAGAGAGAGAGAGAGAGAGAGAGAGAGAGAGAGAGAGAGAGAGAGAGAGACAGAGACAGACAGAGACAGACAGAGACAGAGAGAGACAGATGGACACAGAGACAGAGAGACAGAGAGACACAGAGAGAATTCTCTCCTGCACAAGACAATTTGCCATTTAGCAGAGGGGCAGTTAATGTTATTTTAGAGCCTCCAAATTTTCCAGGTTGCTTCTTGGAGCCTGCTAGGAAAATTAACTGTGGTATTCATATTACCTCTGAAAATCCAAACCCATGCATTTAGTGTGCTTAGCCACCGAAGGTCATGTGCAAGTCTTATTGAACCATGTCCACTATGTGCTTTATTGCAGCAATGGGAAATCTGAACCAACCCCAGATGAAATCTACAACCTTGAGCACATTCAAAGATGACAATTACATCTCTACAATCACTAAGATAACTAAATAAAACAAAACCAACCAAAGGGAATCAACAGTAAAAGGGCTAAATTATAGATAACAGAATATTCATAAAACTCTTCCTCATCTTGTGGATGTGGGCGCACTGTGTGTGTGCCAGGATTTCTTTAGCCATTGGTGAGATTCAGCATATTGCAATTGAGTGCAATTACAGTTAGCTATAATTAAGAACAATTACAGCTTTTTATTTCTCTACTTGTTCTTTAAAAGCACATTTGTAATAAAACTTTTTTTAAAAGGTGAAGAATATAATTATACATCCTTATAACGTCTCAAATAATTAGTTTGACTAAAGTTTCTTCTGGAACAATTTTCATTTTAACTGTCAGATCTGCCATTTATAGTCAATGGAACATACTTTAAAAAATTCCATCATTAACCTTTTTCACCCCATACAGTTGTATATGAATTATTGGTACAAATTAAAGGTTTCAGTATTTAAATTTCTAAGGCCTGCTGCAAGCTACAAATTATTTTCTTTCTACTAATGTGTGTGTATGCACACATGTGTGTGCATGCATGTTTAAACAAAAAATGCTTATTTGTAGAGACTATTTTCTTGATCAAGATTTTGGGGGAAAGACAGGTATATTCTACTTTGTATATTATTAGTATGATTTAAAAATATTTTATTTATATATGAAAGAGAAAGAGAGAGGGAAAGAGAGAAATACAGAGAGAGAGAGAGAGAGAGAGAGAGAGAGAGAGAGAGAGAGAGAGAGAGAGAGAGAGAGAATATACCAAAACCTCCTACCACTGTAAACAAACTCCAGATTGTGGGTACTGGGGAATTGATCCCAGGCCAGCATGCTTTGCTAGAAACCACCTTAAACTATTGAGGCATGTCCCCAGCTCTACTTTGTATGTTATATAAGATGCTGCCTTCTGATATTTTTGCTTGTTTCATATTTATGCAGTATCAAAACCATGGAGTCTTGGTTTTTGACAAACTTAGTTTAGTAACTCATGTAACACACGGTCAGTGTTATCAGTCTAATTAGGATCAGTAAAATGATACTTTCTCATAAATCCAGATTCCAACTTTAAGTCTACTTCATGGCAATAAATTCCAGGAGGTCAGTGACTTGATTGCCTTTTACTTCTCTTCCACAAACACCCACAACAGACAGTGTCTGCTGCAAAGTGTCCAATAAATCGAACATGTTGAGTCAATGAAAAGGGCTTTTATTTAAAGGTCTCTGATGTTTATGCATGGAATAACTGAAAATTGATCAATGGAATGACTTTGAAGAGAAGAGAAAATTCAACAATATGGCTCTGGAAATTAAGGACATTCTCAGCATTATCCAGTTGACTAAGTGAGCCCGAGAGATGGGTCGCTAGACAAATTCTGTGTACTTGGAGAATGAGTGGTTGGAGCAAGTCATTTTTAAGGTCTTTTTCAACCTTGAGATTTCCTAACAGCTTGTCATACTTAGATAGCACCCTAATGCCAATGAGGGTACAAAGGGTATATGTGATTGTGAATGAATGGATAGGCAGCAATCCCAATCACAGGACAGACTGAGCAACAAGGATTCTAAAAAATGGCTATTACTGAAATACCCTCAATATTACAGATCCTGAAATGGACTTGGACGCAGCTTACAAAATTTATTATATATTTCAGACCAGCCACCTATTACTATGCACTTCAAATGTAGGATCATTCAATTCTAAAATATATAGTTAAACCAAGAAAATGAAACAAAACATGATTAGTCATCCTCAAGAGATACCAAAAATAAGGTAGAAATCTGGGCAGGCGAGGGAGAGGGGAGCTCTAAAAATCTAAAAAAGACAAAATAAGAGAAATTTAAGTGAAAAGTTTTACTGTCTAACTTTAAAAATAAATCTGTAAGCATGCATTTCATTGGTTATCAAGCACAAACATTTTCTATTCTTTTCTTCTTTCTTTTTTAGATTTTCTCTTTAGGACAGGGTCTCACTTTTAGGCTGACCTAATGCTGTTGCTCCTCCTCTTTCAGCTTCACTAGTGCTAGGATTATAGGCATGTGCTCAACCATGCCTGGCCAGGCATAGACATTCTCTAAGTTAAAAAACAAAACTATGTGATTTGTGAATTTTAATAACAATAGTGGCAAAATATCAAGTTGTATACGAGACAAGTGTTTGTATAAATTCCTGCTTATCTGCCTAGTACACGAGAAGGCATTGCTATGGATATTATATAGGACTAGCTGGAACAGAAATAACCTGCCTCTCCACAAATAAGGAGTGTCTAAATTACAGTGCTGTGTATATTCTGTATGATCTATGGAGTGTTTAAAAAGAGACCTCGGTGTTCTAAAATGGACAGAGGCCCAAGGCCTGTGGAGCAATAGAAAGGATGTCACGGAGGAAAGGAATATTGCTTAGTTGAAGGAGTTTGAAAGCTAGTCAACAAAAAACAAGGCAATCCATAGGCACATTTGACTTTGAATATGGGCACTCACAGGCATGGAGGGGACAGAGAAGCCTGGTTAGCATTGGCTTTTGTCGATTTGCAATCAAGTGCCTTTAGCCACTAAGCCATCACTCCAACCCCATGCATTTGTTTTTAGGGCTACTGTAAGAAAATACCATAAAATGCATGATATGAGATACCAAAGCTTTATTTTTGCAGAGATGTGGAGGCAAGAAGTTCAAAATGAAGCTATCAGTTTTCCTGTGTCTCTCTGAAGATCATCAGCTTAGTATACTACTAGGGTCATCAAAGACCTAAGTTAGATATAGATGTGGTTCTGAGGATGATCTAGTCTGGGAAAAGTACCGTCCATCTATGGTAATAGAAAACAACTGTTTACATCTGAAATGCAATGGTGAGTCAGGCATATAATACACATTCCATTCTAAAAGGCAAAAAGAATAAATTCAGGGATCACTGGTCTAAAGTAACTTACAGCCCACCTGAAAATCCTTCCATTAGTTTTCAGGTCCTCACAATAACTATCTGTGGCTCAATCTACCCTTCCCCCCTCTGAGACTAGACCTGTCGAAACTACTTTGGCCCCTGCCCTTTCAGCTTGGCCTTTGAAGCACTTCTTTCTTTTCTTTGAAGGATATACCTGTTTGCAATTAAGTAGTTCTATCAGCCTGATTCCTGCCTGCAGAATCCTAGAAGTCCCATAGAATAGACTTCTTTCGTTTCATCGTGTGTCTCTTCTTCTCTGAACAATCAGCCAGTGCTTCTGCTAATGGGATATTCCACCAAAACTTGTTGATCTTCTGGGTATGTCGGAGGACTCAGGCCATTACTTTAGTCTCAGATCCTTCTTGGATAACCCAGCTCTATTCCTGGCTTCTGCTGAGATGGCTGAACCCATGAGTGATAGGCCTAATCTCTTTAGCAAAGGCCTGTCCGGCCACACCCTTGGCCCTGTCTCCAAAATACATTCTCTGGATAGGTTGAGAATTTTCCAAACTATCAAATGCTGCTTCATCTTTGAATTTTGGTTCCTTATTCCGTGTGTCTCTTTCCTCCCACTTTTATTATGAACAGCAAGAAGATACCACACTGTATTTTCATATTTTTCTAAATATCCAAGTTCATGGCTTATATTATCTGTTTTCCAACAAACATTAAACTCAATCAGCCATGTTTACTGTCATTTATAACATAGATTATATTTTACCAAGTGTCTAAAAAGACAATTTTTGAGGTTTCACCAGAAGCCCCTATTATATTTAAATCTCTATGACTTTTCTGTTCATCACGAGATAAGCATTTTCAAGGATGACAAGAGTCTTCACTTCCTTCTGAGTCTTTCATGGCACCCTTTTTGGTGTCCACATTTCTGCCCATAATCTATACAAGATAATTTAAGCTTTGTCTATCAAGTGCTTGAAAGTTTTCTAGCCTCCACTCATTACTGAATTCCATAGCCACTTCTACATTATTAGAGGTTTGGCCAGTATAATTTCTCCACCCCCCCCCCCCAAATCAGTATTTGTCTCCCAGACTGGCTATAATTAATTACCAGAAACTAGGTAGCTTAAAGCAACAAAAATTTGTTCTCTCATAATCAGGGAAGCATGAATCTGAGACCAAGGCATTGCAGGGTGATGTGTTGTCTGAACTTCTTGATTCTCTTCATACCTTCTGTTGTTGGTTAATAGTTTTTGACATTCCTTGGCTGGGAGCTATATCACATCACTCTGCCATTGTTGTCATATGTGCATTTTTGTGGATGTCTGAGCTTTTCCTTCTCTCCTCTTATAATAACACAAGTTATATTTAGGACCTCTCCTAAGCCAGCGTGCCTTTACCTTTACTAATTACTCTCCAAAGGACCCTATTCCCAAATACAGTCATATGTGAAG
Organism: Zapus hudsonius; assembly: GCA_004024765.1. Taxonomy (NCBI): domain Eukaryota; kingdom Metazoa; phylum Chordata; class Mammalia; order Rodentia; family Dipodidae; genus Zapus; species Zapus hudsonius. The sequence continues at coordinate 36,229 of PVHP010010127.1, read as the reverse complement.
ATTCTGGGTGGCCGTGGACTTCATGCAGACAGTTTTACTCAGTACACATGGCATATCTCTTTCTATTCTCTAACTGATACCTTAGATATAATTTAATGCTCACAGCACACTTCTTGCAGTCAGCATATAGTTGTATCTTTCTTATTATTCCACATTATTGAGGCAGGCAAGACCCTTCATTCCCCTAAGAATCCTGAAGTGCTCCTATAAGACTTATGGGAACATACACTATTCTCAGCCCTGTATGAGCACCAGTAATTGCCACCTCACGTGCTTTCTGGTGGTTTTTCTTCTCAATAGTTTCTCTACAAGCAAGTATTGATCAGTATTAAAGTAAGTACTGCAATGGGACTTGCAGATCTCTGGGTTCAAATCTTAATTCTATTACTCATCGGCTATATGATGTTAGGCAGGTCACTTCACCTTTGTACCAGTGTCTCATTTATAACACGAAGATACATCTGGACTCAAAAGTATTTAATGTGACATCTTTAGCATAGTGCCTTAGCATAGCTCTTATTATTACTCTACCTCATGGTCTGTCCTGGAGACCATAGGAGTGAGCAATGTAGGAAGAATTCTTTTATAAAATATAGTTTTGGGTTTCTAACTAGACAGATACCTTCCAGGTTATAAACAGAAAATAAAACCATACTAGATTTCCAGTACATCCATCATCAGGGGATGACAGGTGGTTTGCAGTTCTGAAATAAGTTTGTGGACTGGCTTGGTGCCAATTAAGATATTAAACAGCGTGGGATGCCTGCTTTCAATACAAATTATTTTTTAAATATTTTATTTAGTTGAAAAAGAGAAAGAGGAGGGGAAGGGAGGAGAGAGAAGGAGGGATGGAGAGAGAGAGAGAAAGAGAGAGATAGAGAGAGAGAAAATGGGCATGCCAGGGTCTCTAGCCACTACACTTGACCTCCAGATGCATGTGCCACCACCTTGTGCATCTGGCTTTATGTGCCTACTGGGTCCATTGGCTTTGCAGGTAGGTGCTTTAACAGCTGAGTCATCTCTCCAGCCCCACAAATTACTTTCTTAAACATAGCACATGTTAAATTTATATTTGAGCACAATACTCTTCCTAGTTAATCATATATATTCTGTTCACAAACACTCTTATGATCAATTGCCTATGAATAGTTATATGATTGTAAAATTGGTAATTTAGACTATGTAGGTGAAGTCTCTGTGTTGAAGGAATTTCTATATTATATTTTAGCCCATCCTATGTCTGAGTCTTTCATAAAGAGGATTGACTTTAGAGCAATATCATAAAAATCAAGTTACTCTGAGAATCTCACTATGTGGTCTGGCTATTTACAATATCCAAGCTAAGCAGTTTCAGACATCACATTAACACCATCATGTTGGCACTATTGAACTGGTCAGATGATTCATCTTAGGAAATCCAGTAACATGCTACCAACTTTTGTGCTCAGGCCCCAATTTTATTTGATTTGGCTCTATATAAATCTATTTCAAAGCTCCTATTTTATCTCTCTTTGTACTGCAAGATATGGCCTCTGGCCCCAACTGGTAAGCTTCTGAAATTACCTCAAATTCTTTTGGCTCCCAAGTGAAAAATCCATCACTCGGACTTTCTATGTCCTATAAGAATCAGATTCAAATCATTTTTATTGTTGTTAAAATTATCTTAATGGTTCTGATCCACAGTTATAGTTAATAGATATTCTGGTTCAAAAATCGTCATTGATTTTAGGAATCAAGAGAAACACCCAGTTTTTACTGCTTTCCTGGACTGGAACCCTGTGCAGTAGACCAAGGTCATGGTGTTCAGTCCAGTATACAAGAACACAATAGTGATCTGGGACTCTTACAAATCTTTCATTCTACTTCGACTGATTCTTAGTTTTCAGCTGTTACCTCATGGCCGTTGGTATGGCAACCACTGGGACTGCAGAGTAACTGTTGGGTGCCTCAGATATCATAACACTTCTAAAATCTCAGGGCTCACATAATTAAGATCTTTCTATATGTGTAATTGCTCCCAAGCTGCTCAGCAACTTACTGTGTGGCCTTGAGCAAGTAATTTACCCTCTCTTGTGTCTCTGTGTGAAATGCCCTGTATCTATGAAATAAGAAGACGTTTACTGACCTCCCTCCTTGGAATTTGTGTTGGATTAATTTGTTGCTGTATTTAAAGGGCAGTTAATTCTAATCCATGCTTCAAAGCGAAATGTTAGGATATTCCATTCTAATGCTACCTAGGCTCTCCAAAGGAGTCTTTGTCAAAATGCACTCAGTAAAGAGGAAATTATCACAGGAAATGAAGGACAGTTTAAAAAGAAATGATACCAACATTTTCCTCTCTGTCACTTTCTCTGTTCTCCTTTCTGGAATATTCTCTTCCTGAGAATAAAGAATAAGTTACTTTCTTGATAGATACAACAAAAAATCATCTTTAGGACTGAAGAGATGACACAGTGGCTTGTGTGTTTTACACTCACACATAAATCTGCATGCACACAAAAAATATAAATTTAAAAATCATCTTAAGACTTTATAATTTTGACGTCTATACACAATGTCCTTCTCCACATAAGGGCTACAAAATGCAGGCATGATATTGAACACAGCCCTGTGATTTGCAGCAGAGCTTTGTGGTAGATCAGGGGATGGACTTGTCTAAACTTTCTCTGAATCCCAGATAGCACAAGCCAAAATGAGACCTTATCATGCCCTTTCTGTATGAAGCAAATATCAGCGTCATTTCTGAGAATGTTTGGGTAAATAAACAGTAATCATTTGTAATGACTAATTCTCGACTTTGTGGTTGACCCTGTCCCAGAAGTAAAATAATACGCCTTAATAAATGCGCCTAGAGGAATAAAAACAGGCTGTCTTCCCTTGTGGATGGAAGGGATTGAAGAGGGATTGAGATTCATTCTGAATCTCAGCGTGTGCTCAGCATCAGGACCAAGAGATGGGAAGATGAGTGTGAAAGGCCATAGCAATGAGCTCTAGGAAGCTGGCCTCTCGGATAAATGACCGTAGACAAGTGGTTTCACATCCATGGCCCCTAACAAAGCTTTCTGCTCAAACAATCTTTGATTGTGAACTTAAAAATGTCTTAGAAAGTATGTTGATTTTTAGCAGATTCATCCTCCTTTACTTATTTTCACACTAATTACATCTTCTACTCAAAAGTGGAGTGTAAAAAAGCAACCAAAAGCCAGGTGTGGTGGCAAATGCCCGTAATTCTGGTACTTGCGGAGGGCTGAGGCAACGGATTGCAAGTTTATGGCCAGCTATCAACAATGACCACAAAACCTCAAAGTAAGTAATTGGGAATTTCTGCTTATTTAGTCTCTAAGCAAATGTTTTAATGCATTAAGTTGCCCTTGTCTTTGACCAATATCCATGTCTTAATGTACTACAAAATCCTTAAGAGAATCATTTTTTAAGAATAAGCCTGAAACACAATACCATACAAGAGGGAATAGAAACAAAACCTCATGTTTGTCCAGCACTTAACGTACACTGTAGCCTCCGGTCCTCTAAGGACCCTGTGAGGATTGATGGCCCAATACTAACAGCACTTTGTGGATGAAACGACAGGCTTAGAGCGATTAACAGACTCTTCAGAGTCACAGAGGAAGTGACAGGCTTGAGACTGGAAGCCAGAGGTGATATGACCTCAAGGGCCTGTTGCTCTGTCAATCCAGTGTCTGTTGGCCCAGCTAATAAACACAGAGACAGCACAGTGGAATGAACCGAGGCCTGAAGCCAGTTCTGGGTGGAAGTCCAGCTCTGCCTCTTAAAAACAGTCCAAGTTATGTCAATTGTCAGAGCTGTGGCTCTTGCATCACAGGAGGGGAGATATGCACATACCTTAGTGCTGTTTCTGGCACAAAGAAGGAGCTCAGCAGAATGTGCTGCCTCCTCTCTCCTCTCTTTGTCCCTCCATCCATCTCCTCCTCTTGTTCTGTCTCCTCTTCTTCCTCTTCCGCTTCTTCTAGCTCCTCTCCTTCCTCTCCTACTCTTCTCTCTCTTTCTTTTGTTTTCCTGCTTTTCCAACTTTTTGTTTTCTTTCCCTTCCCCTCTCTTCATCTCCATCCTCTTAGAGGAAGAAATGGCAATTCTCCCATAAAGTTTGGCTACAGGAATAGTTAAGTTACTGACTGCTCCCTAATGAGCTAATTTCTTTGGCTAAGGATTTGTATCCTAGAGTGTTTGCCAGTCTATTCCCAGCTGTTCACAGACATGTACAGGAGAAGCAATCGGAATAATCTTCAACAGTTCATCCAAAATTATTTACATTTGACCTTCCTCAAAATACATTATATCTAATCTGTTGGAAATAACGTTAAGGAAAAGAGTGAGAGAGAAAAATTGCAGTATGGTGCCTAACATTTTGGAAAGAGAGACAAAGAGAGAGACAGAGAATAAGAACCCTGAATGTTGAGTCTTCTCACTATATGCTGTCTCTTGAATCATATTTTTTTTCTGTGTTGTAGAAGTGGGAAACACCATATCATGTACCAAGAAGGACCGTAATGGAGACCCGAATTCACCTCTCCAAGTGATCAACCTACCTTCTAAGACAGGCAGAGACTCAGTGTTTCAAAGGATCTTTTTTAACAAATGAGAAAATAGCTTATATGTATCTACATTAATCAGGATAGATTAAAAACCTCCATGACATGATAAATTTACACTAAATGTAATAACCAGCTGAATTTTATATTATACTTTTAGTTAACAAAGTGTGCTTTCTTTCCATGTCACTCCTAAGTGAGCCTGGATGATGAGACACATAAGTGACAGAAACAATACACAGCCCCAAATCTGTGATCTTTCCTATATACCTCATTATCCTTGATGTGGATGGGTCATTCTTGAGCAACCCATGCCTCCACAGAGAGCCATGTGGAAATATGACTGATTTTGAGAAATTTGGGTGGTAGTTATATGGTTCACAATTTGAACTACAGAGAGAAAAGTCATGAGAACTTACCCTATCTGTATAACATTAAAATTCCATTGCTGGAGTTATGGGAGAGAATGTCTTATCACTTTAACATTGTTCTTTCTTTAAAAAATATTGATTTATTATTTCTCTCTCTGCCCCCCTGTGTGTGTGTGTGTGTGTGTGTGTGTGTGTGTGTGTCTGTCTGTCTGTCTGTCTGTCTATGGGCACTCCAGGACATCTTGCTGCTGCAAATGTACATCAGCTGCTTGTTCCATTTTGTGTATGGCTTACTCGGCTGGGTTGGGAATTGAACCTGGGCAGCAGGCTTTGTAAGCAATTGCCTTTAACCTCATTCTTCACCTCCTGCAATTCTGTACACAAGACTATATACTGCATTATACTTGGGATGTGAAGCTAGAAGACTAAGTTTAATGTCCGTCAATTTTTATTTGGGGTCCTCCCACCTGTAACTTCCCCAGATTGATCTTGCCCATGGATGACTACATTCTTCAAGGAGGAAAGGGTTTTCTTAGATGAGCTGGATACTTTTGTTAGAATCGGAACCAGAGTGTCAAGCGTGCCATTTTGATGCATCTGCTGAAACCTGCTCCACGCTGTGGGAGGGAGAGCTCCTCAGCCAGCCACACATGACTGGCAGTGGCAGGGCTGAGTTAATATTAGTACCCAAGCCCAGCCGTGTGGGGAGGGATGTTTGCCCATTTCTTTTATTAGAAATCAAAGGACAGACTAACAGACATAGCTCAGAAACCACCAGTGATTTTCTGAAATAAAACCTTCACTTGGATCTGACACATCTCTGGTGATCAGATATCCTCAAGTCTTCACAGAGTGTGTGCACAATTCTCTGATTTTAACAAAGAAACTACACACAATAATACACTCTTGCGTGGGGGAAAAGGTATTACCCACGGTGATAAACATCAGCTTATTTATCACTTTTGCACCATGCTGCCTAGAAAAGAAAAACCCCAGAGCCCCGCGAGTAGAGTACAGTATATGATTTTTTGGAAACTTCATTACATGTAGATTAACCCCTGCAAAATGCCTCCATCACATGGAATTACCGGGAAGAGGTGAAAACAACAAGAAAGCAAATCCATGGATTTCAGAGTGAAAATCCCTGCGGCTTAGTTTCTTCTCTCTTGGATCTTTCCACATGAGCATTTTATATTAGGGGATTTTAACTTTCACAGTTCCTGCTTTCTTCATCAGAGAAGGTTTATACATTAGGAATTTTACATTTTTTTTGACTAGAAAAGAAATATAAAGGAGGGTCTTAGACTGTTTCTTGAGTAGATTCTGTCACTTCTTCAGGCATAAACTCACTCAGTTATTTAATAAGCACTCCCTGAGGTCTATGATTTGATTGGGCAGGACAAGGCAGAAATACAAACACATTAGTGACATGGTCTCCACCCCAACCAGTTTACCACCTATGGGGAAAACAAACTATATTATTAAAAGTTGCTATTTTGTGTATGTGTGTGCTTGTGTTCATGTTTATGTGTGTACAAGTGAGCATACCCATATGTGCATAGAGGCCAGAGGACAATCTTGGGTGTCTTTCCTCGGGTATCATCCATTTCTTTTGAGCCAAGGTCTGTCATTGGCTTGGAACTCACCAAGTAGGCTAGACTGATTGGCCAGGAAGCCCTAAGGATCTGGATGTCTCTATCTCTCCAGTGCTGAGATTATAAGTATACCATAATTTCCAGCTATTTTTATATGGGTTCTGGTGATTAAACTCAGGTCCTCAGGCTAACAAGACAAGAACTTGAACAACTAAACCCAGCCTATATATTCTTATTCTTATTATTTTTTACTATTGTAGATAATAACAAATGATTATAGTAGGAGGATTATACCTTGTGCTAGATAACTTCAAGAAAGAGCCTCTTCCTAATTTCAGTGATGACTATTTGTTATGGGTCTTGAAGATGAAACTGGAAGTCACCCAGAAAACAACTGTGCTTCAGGAAGAAGAAATAGCTCAAGCAAGAACATGGAGGCAGGAAAAAGCCCCCACCCTGCCAAGATTGGGGGATGTTGACTTTGCAGTGTGGCTGGAAGACACAAGTTCATTGATCACAGATGAGAGTTGGTAAAGGAGGTGCGGCAGGGTGAGTTTGAAACACAAAATGATCTCTGCACAAAACCTTTTACTTCTTGCTTTCATAAAGATCTCAACACCCTGATCTAGCTGGTCCTTATGACTGCATGCTGCCCTCTAGCCAGTGGTTACCTCTAGCTCTAGGGAGCATAGTGGCTTGCGATGAAAGCACCCCTCCATTCACCCCCACTAGACGAAAGCCAGCTTGATGCACATTAATGCCCTACACGCACACTTCAAGTTCCTTGGGAATGTCTCCAGTGGGCAAGTCTTACCTTAAAGGGATGTCTGTGTTCTTTCTGTTCCTATCAAACCCCAGGGGCTTTTTCACCATTTCAATCTCTGTTCATGTAGCAATTTAGTAACCCAAAATCGTTTTTCTCATTTTATTTAGAAACCTTCTTCACATATACAACTTGAAACACCAAATGGCCCCCACCTACAGAGCTATGGTTTCCAAAGTCTACCCAGAACAATTTCACTTTCATTTTTCCTCCAAGAAGTTTCAACGGTGATTTAAAAAATTTTTCAAATGAATATTCCACAAGATGTTCTAGTCCAGAGGCATTGATTTCTGTGAAAAATAAAAATAAAATAATATGTGGAAAAATATTTTCAAAGCGTGTCCAATATTCTGGAGGTGGTTATAAAAAATAAATATATGAGCAGCAAACAGATCATTCTATCATGTGCACATGATCTTCAGCCTTATCAGTATTTGTTATTCTCATTCTACAGAAGCAAAAATCAATTGGACAAGAGACCTAGTCGATTTAATTGAACTTTGCAAAGTACCCCCCTGTCATAATAATATGCGCAGCAAAGCCTGCCCAGACTGCTTACACAACAGAGCGCTTATCTCCTGAGATTTATCAACAAGTACATTTTTCCTAGTAGGCTGTGCGGGGTGAAGTCAATGGGGAAAGAGTCCTATTAATCACAGCCAAACTTCACATGCTATCTACAATACCTTGCAAAAGGGAGGGCGATAAAGTAGATGCACAGTGACACGAACTGTCAGAAATGCTTACAGGATGATGTGCTCCTATCAGATGGCTTTGCAAATTGGATTGGCATTAAATACTCCACAGGTGTAGTTTGTTGCCGGGGGGAGGAACCAACAACAATGCTCCAAATCTGGGAAGTAACCGCTCCAGGCTTCTGCCAGGCTCCAGTTATTTTAGATCCGGCGACAGAGAGTTTAAAGCTTAAGAGAAGTTGCCGATGTCTCTATTCTCAAGTGCAAATTTGGGAAGCTGTGATACCCAGACAAAAATCTGCCCGCCATCCCACCCTGTCTGGAAATGCAGTTCTGGTGACAGTCCCTTCTTCATATAGCACACAGCATATAAATGATGGCAGCACATGACTCATTCCCTTTTGTAAAAAGCACACACATGGGCCGCACTTGCTCAGTTGTCAGACACTTGCTTGTGACAATCTTATCTGTCAAAAAGCACAGGTAGCGAGAGGATATGACCTCTGTGAGCACGTTTCTCTCATCCGGAGTGTTTAGATATTCAAAAGTAATATTCTCAGACTTGCTTACGAAGGCTGTTAGGTGAGGCTGATCATAATAGCTTTGCTTTAGAAATCAAAGAGGAAAAAAATTATCAAGTGACTTCTGCTGGTATTATTAATGTGGGCTAAAATAATTGCCTGGCATTGAGTAGAGAATCAACAAATATTGACAAAAAAAGAGAGGAACAGAGTGAGGGAGGCAAGAAAGCAAGGGAGAGAATGGGAAAGAAGGCAATGAAGGAAGGAAGGAAGAAAATGTGCACAGGTCTTGATCATGGGAGTACACCAGGAAGGCTCTATTCTTTTTGCTATCAGGAGATATTGTAGGCAGAATAATGGTCTTTCAGAGATTTCCATGTCCTGTCCCTAAAACTGGTGGATATATTCCATTCCATGGCAAAGAGGCCTTTCAATTATAATAGGCAAGCAGGCAAGTATCTTGAGGTGAGGAGAGTGTCCTCCTGCCTTATCTTGGTGGGACTGATATAATCTGAGGGTCTTTCTAAGGGAAAGGAGGAGCTGGCAAAGACATGGATATGTAAGCAGAGGTTAGAGCCAAGGAGAGAATGTGGCACTAGCTAGCTTGAGGGTGGAGGAAGAGACCACACAGAATGGTCATGGCCTCCGGAAGCTGGAAGCAAGAACGAGCACTATTCCCTAGAGACTCAGGAATGAGGACTCTTTTATTTCTATGTGTTAGAAGAAATCAGATGGCATTCATTATATATAACTCATCAGTATAAAAAAGTTTTGCCTTCTGTTAGCTTCCGGCCAACTCCAAGACTCCATTCTGGCAGTGCATTTATGAAATCACTTGTGTAATTTTTAAGAGCAACATTCTACCATTGATAACTTTGTATTTTGTTATACATTTTAGCACCCCTGGAAATTATTTCATGTATACCTTAGTGTGAAGCAGATACGTACATATGATCTGTAAAGACATATCTTTTTTTTATTTGTGTGTATATATGTCTGTCTGTGCGTATGTGAGTACACACACATATGTGTGGAGGCCAGAGGACATCTTTGGTGTCCACAGGCACTGTCAACCTTTTTTGACAGAATCTTTCATTGCCCTGGAATTTGCCAGGTAGGTTAGACTGCCTGGCCAGTGAGCCCCAGGGATCAACTTGTCACTGCCTCCCAAGTACTGGGATTATAAATAAGCATTCACTACCACATTGAACGTTTTCTTAATTTGGATTCTGGGGTTGTCAAACTCAGGTCCTCATGATTTTAGGGCAAGCACTTTACAGGCAGTATGGTTAGGCAAAATGGCAGGACATGAAGAATACCTACAGGGCAGGACTTGCAGATGGTCTTGACTGAGGACTTGACTCAGCTTTGGGTGAACTGTAGGCAGACCTTGAGCTGCAGGATTTAAAAGCAATGCAGTACTTAGCAGTGGGTGCTGGGTATGGAATGGGCAGATTGTCAGGTTTCTCAGAGATTTATGACTAATTTTCTTTAATAGCTTCTTTTCAAAAAGAAGGAAAAGATATGAGAAAAGAGAGAGAGAAGATTGGTATAAGGATTGGCAGGGGGAGAGGGAGAAGGAAGGAGGAAGGAGGAAGGAGAAATGATGGAAAGAGAGGAGACCTGAGGGGGGAAGAGGAAGGAGGAGTAGGGGAAGGAGAGAAAGAAGGTATAGGAGAGATAGTGGGGAGGAAAGGTAGGAGGAAGGAAGAGAAAAAGAAGGGGTAGGAGAAGAGGAAGGGTGTGGAGGAGGAGTGAACACTGGGTCCCCAATGGTGGTGTGTTCAGGAAGGTGTGGAATCTCTAAGAGAGGGAACCTAGCCATCTAGGCATTTAGTAGTGAATCAACAAATATTGACAAAAAAAGAGAGAGGAACAGAGTGAGGGAGGCAAGAAATCAAGGGAGAAAATGGGAAAGAAGGCAATGAAGGAAGGAAGGAAGAAAATGTGCACAGGTCTCGATCATGGGAGTACATGGGGAAGGAAGGATGTGTGCCACTGGAGGCAAGCACTGGGGTATCAGAGCCCACCCACTTGCTTCTCTCTCTCTCTCTCTCTCTCTCTCTCTCTCTCTCTCTCTTTCTCTCTCTCTCTCTCTCTCTGCTTCCTGACTGCCAGTGTGATGCTGTGACTCCACTTTCTACTATGGCCTGCCATGCCTTTCCTGACACAATGAACTTAAGCCAAATTGAACCCCTTTCCTTCCATAACTGATTCTGCTCTCCACCCTTCTCCTTTCATAAGCTACTCTGGTCAGATGTTGTGTCTCAGCAATGTGAGAGTAACTGATACAAGGAAGTATAAGGAGGTTTTACTGGGGGGGGTAGGAGGAAACAGAGCATAGAGAGGAGGAGGTAGGAGAAATGGAAGAGAGGGAAGGGATGGAGGAGAAAGAAGAATGGAGTGCTAGTGGGGGAAAGGAGAGGGAAGGGGAGGGTTGGGGGAAGGAAGGAAGGACTAGAATCAGAACGAGAACACATAGCTCATTCATCCTTCCATCAGTAGGAGCACCAGGAAGAGAATATTCTGGGATAAACCAGGAACATCTGCTTGTTTGCAGTTGAAAACGGGTTTAATACCCAGTTAGACATGGTCTAGCATCTCCCTCTCATGTCCTTCATGCTGGAGGTGAGCTTCTCCCAGTGTCTCAGGACTCAGGGGCATTGCAGCCCCAGCAGATGGGTCCACAACGGCACCTACACTGATAGTGTCTCCTGTCAACAGCATCATCCGCTGTTGCCAGGGACTTTGTGAGTGACACCACGTGAGGTGTGGACAGTGCATTGAAGGGAGTCTATGCATGCTATTCTCAGCAGCAGCAGCAGCAGCCATGACGACTGCTGGTAACACAGAGCAAACAACAAAGTGCAGCTTATATACCCATCATACATTTTGACTAGGAACCTGCGAGAGATGCTATGTGGAATCTCAACGTGCTGCTTGAATAAAACATTTTCCCTCTTATAATACAGTATATGGAACCTCAAAACATGAAAAATACTGTGCTTTTCAAATTTCATCTCTTAAAGGCTCGATTTCTGTGGTGGGAGTCTTAAAGCTGTAAATAAATACAATAAAGATCAGCTAGCACAGAGTCTCATGATTTTTCGGCAGATTTTTAATATGTGTGTATTTGCTCAGTATTGAAACTCACGAAGATTTATGGCGATAGATCTCTTGAAAAGTAAAATTGATATGCATATTTCATGGGATAGAGTGAGCATGTCTATTGCTAGCAGAATACCACAGTATCAGTTAAAATATAATAAAAATGAAAATAAACTCCTTTTTTACATGCATAACTAAGTTATTTTAATTAAAAAGTATGAGGCTAACATGTCGAAAGATAGGAAGAAAGACAGGAAATACTTATGTCATTCCCTTATACCCAGAGCTTTCAAACCAGGGGCAAATGAGCTTTATTCTACTGTGATAACAAGACCATTTATCAGAATGTGCTTAGCCTTAGGCTGCATTAAGGGGGTAGGCACAGGGTCCAAAGCTAATGTCCTTCCAAGAAAATGGTGGTTTTCATTTGATGTCTTAAAATTGAGAATAGAGGAATAGTAAAATGGACTTTAAGTATCAGGGGCCAAAATCACAAGGAAACCTTCAGGGAGAAAATTCACATGAGGCATCCTTGTCATTTAGTATAACATTTTTCCTCCCTTAATATAGTAAGGTTTCTTTCATCAATGAAGGAATTGCTTTTTAGAGCAGTAAAACCCAATGGGATAATTCCATTTGTTCATGTCACCAGTGGGATTTTCCTATAATGAATTGAGTTTCATGAGAAAAGGAGGGCACATTTTCATAGCTGAATGAGGATTAAACCAATATAAATGTCTTCCCCTGACTGGGCAAGTAATTTAATGACAACAGAGCAGTTTGTCTTTGTGGTCAAGTAATGACAGAGTGGAGATGAATTTAAGAAAACAAACTATGAGGGAAACCACATTTAGCTCTGCCATTCAACGACAATTTAAGCTGGACTGGGGCCACTCCAGGGAGTCTGTGCTTTCTGCCCTTTTTCTCTCCTTTCCCTTTCTTGTGGAGGTTTTCAAACCTCACTCCTTGGCTAATGACCTTATTTTAGGAGACAGAACTGAAAGCAGTCCTCAGATGTCAGCTGAGAGCAATGTGAACGATGGTGACAAGTGTTGGGGTTGGGGGGGGCAATCAGAAAACAGGCCAAAGAAGCAAAGATGGTGGATGGTGACAATCAAATCTTCAAGATTATGTTGACCAGGTCCAACTTCAGTTTCTGCATGTTTCTCTTGCTCTGTTTTAAAAAGAGGACACGAAGTATAAAGCACTGAGGACCTGGTTCAGTAGACAAAACACATGCTGCCTAAGTGTGGGGACCTGAGATCTGATCCTCAGACCTTGTGCAAAGTTAGAAGCTATGGCCACACTTGTAATCCCAACCATGTCTATGGAGAGATGGGAGAACTGCCTGAAATGAGTTGAGGGTGAGGAGCAGTGCCCAAAAGTTGTCTTCTGATCTACATATATGTGCTATAGCTGTGGGAGTCACATGCCTGCACTTACTTACACACACGAATACACAGCATGTGCGTACACACACACACACACACACACACAGAGAGAGAGAGAGAGAGAGAGAGAGAGAGAAATTAAACACAGAAGTGCAGTGACATCTGATAAGATACTAATCAATTGAAAACTAATCATTTGGAGAAATTGACTCTATGACAAAATAGGTATATCAAATTGAAAAAAGAGGAATAAATCTACTCATCGGACATTTTAAACTCTATAAAGTAGAATCATATTGGCTAAATAACTGTTAGGTATCTAGGAACCCCATAGATTCAGAATTTTGGAATGGTGTTTACACAGCTTGCTCTCCTACTTCAGATCTGAGAAAGGGGTTTTGACAGTATCATGTGCTCTGCGTGTAGGTGAAACTGTCAAGAGATGAATGCTGGCTGTGGATAGACACATTCTTTGAGAATGAGGAGAAAGAACAAAGTAAAACTTGAACGTGAGGTCCATGAAAAGAGGCGCATGCATAGCCATGCCTAGTGGTTTGACTTCCTAGTGATTGGCTCCTTTCACTCAGCATCATGTCCTGAAGGCTCACTCATGGTGTCTGTCACGTGTTGCAGGATTTCCTTTTCAAACAACATCACCCACTATGACTCAGGGAACTTAGCAGAAGAGGGGGTGGAAAGATTGTAAGAGACATGGTGGGGAGAATATCCAGAGACATACCCCCCTTCAGTAACAACATACAAAGGGGGGGTGAAACCGGGTTGACCCCTAGGCTCTCCAAAACCCCCTACCCCATGGACTGATCCAGACTTCCCACGGAGGAGGATATCCAGCTGATCGGGGACAGGGAAGAGGGAAATAAGGGAATTGGAGACATCAACACATTATTCTCTTATTAAGTGTATCTAATCATGGATAATAAAAAAACAACACACATAAAGTTTCAGTTCTGTAAGTTGAATCACTTATGATTCTTTTGAGATTGACATCTTCATTTTTTTTTTGCAAATGTTCCAGATTACTTGGAAGGAATCCATAAAGTTTTCAAAAGATTGTGTCTAGTGATCAGCTGTACCACACTGTGCCTATAATACAATGCAATAGAACACATCTAGTCAAAGGGTAGATTTTATGCTAAAGGCTCTAAACAGAACAACAATGAAAATGCATTAGTATAAAAATAAAGGACCCATTGTCCCATAGGTCAGTAATGTGTACTTTTAAAAAATACATCCATGGCCAAGTGGGGTGACACACGAAACAATTAGGCAGAGTTAGGAGGATTGCGGTGAGTTTGAGGCAACCCTGAGATTACATAGTGAATTCCAGGTCAGCCTGGGCTAGAGTGAGACCCTACCTTGAAAAAAACAAAAACAAAAACCGTGTGTGTGTGTGTGTGTGTGTGTGTGTGTGTGTGTGTGTGTGTGTGTGCAGGATGTACCTGCACGTGGGGGCAAGAAGACAACCCCATGTCGTCATCAGGAATGCCGGCTCCTTTTCTTGAGACAGGGTCTCTCCTTGACCTCATTGATCAGTGAGCTGCATGGCTCCTCCTGCTAGTCAGCCCACCTAACTGGTGATCTCTACGAAAATGAGAGATCTGGACTGAAAAAGAGAGGGTGGTGTATCTGAATAAGACAGCCCAGCTTGTTCTCTGGGGCCTCCACACACACTGGACTCATGTGCAGGTGAACTTGTACACACAGACTCACACCCACACATACACAAGTATCCATCCCTCCCACCCACAAAGAACTGATAAACCAGTAAACCTACATTCCCAAGGAATGAACCAGAAAGGTAAAAAGACAAACCAAAACAGATATGCAACTCAAATCTCCATGAAACAGTTTCTCTCTCCTATGGAGACTCTGTGTGTGTGTGTGTGTGTGTGTGTGTGTGTGTGTGTGTGTGTGTGATCACTCTGGGATTGAACAGGGCCCTGTGTATGCAGGTGCTTTACAATCTCTTTAAGGCTATATTTTTAGTCTTTTACTTGTTTACAATTGTGAAAGCAAGAGGTTATCTTATCGATTTGTGCAATACATGTGTGTATGGTACATGTGTGCATAATATAATTATGTACTTTATTTACATCAATTTATGTAAAAATACATGCACAATTCATATGTTCATATAACACATGTACCCATATGTGCATAATTGCTAGTATAACACACACATAATTAAATCAATGAGAGGCATATTACAATTGAGGGCATTTAAAATGGAAAAGAATAAGCAAACATTATTCTGAACTAAGTAAAATGAATCAATGGGAAAAGATTTATCTGTGTTCCAGAAAGAATGAGACATATACTAGACTTTTAAAAAGGCTCAGGCAAAAGTAAAATAGTCTCCGTAAAAGTCAGATTGGGCTTGGCATGGTGGGTCATGCTGTCATCACCATCCTTGAGAGGCATGGGCTTGTAGTTAGAGAAAACCAGCTTGTATAGCAAGACAAGTGACCCCATCTCAAAAGTTAACTTCCACCACAACAAAAATAAGATGGAAACTTAGCTAATTCTTAACTTTTTTTTTATTCAGTAAAGAACTGTAATCTGAAATGTATGTGAAAAATGCTGTATAGTGTTCAATCTAGATATAGATATAGATTTCCTTTGCCTAAATTTTAAAATCTTTAGACAATGGAATAAGTTTGAAATGTTTCATATTTTAATGAAAATTGGCCCCCTTTGCCAGAATTTTCTCTCATAATTACAAACTTCAAAGAAAAAACTCCTGAACTTTTAATATTTTTTTTTCGGGAGGAAATGAGTGGTTACTCATGAATTTCGCACACAGCCAGATGGCTTTCAGATTTCAAAGCAACAGTTAGACTTACTTGGACGTGTGAGGTCTCTGAAAATATACCACCCATATACAAGTTCTGAGAAAATATGTAAATATATTCTAGTCATAAATAAAATAAAATAAATCAGTCAAGAACTCTAAATGTGGGAAGTCAAAGTGTCAGAGAATGGTGGTAGGCAATTAAGCAAGTTTAAAATGTAGCATTATTACCAAATAAGAGCTGCAATAAAATTGCCAATTTAAATATTCAAGTCTCAAAACATAGTGATATATATATATATATATATATATATATATATATAATAATGAAATTCTTACAAAATCCTTGGTCCTGCTGGGGTTCTGATCATAATGCAGTAACACCAGAGATTAATAAAGAAACATTAAACAAACATACTTAAATTGTCTAGAATTCTAAAAATAAGATAAACCAAAACAAATGTACACGGCAGACAATTGAAAATATAGCATCATCCGGGGAGGAGGCCAAGTGGGTAAATAACTTGCCATGTAAGAATGAGGCTCTGAGTTTGGATCCCAAGAACTCACATAAAATACCAGTAATGGTTGCAGGTGACTGTAATCCCAGTGCTGGGGGCAGAGCCAGGCTTCTCCTAGGGCTCACTGGCTAGCTCATCTAGCTCCAAATTTAGTGAGAGACCCTGTCTCAAAACATAGTGGAAAGTAACTGAGGAGAACACCCAACATCAACCTCTGGCCTCCACATACATGTGCATGAGCACCCCCCCACATAGATGAACATGTATACACACACCCACGCTACCTATAGATACATGACACATATATGACACCTTTTGCACATGAAATAGATTTATTTTTCATTATATATAATTATATATATGATTATATATGTATATGTGTGTGTTATACACTTCTATGCCCTCTCCAAACTCCTGCTACCCTGGAGGCCCTCCTCAGTGGGATTATGGGATTCACTGTGGGTCATGCAGGCCTCAGTCAGTCCCTATGGGGTAGTGGGGGACCATGCCTCAGGGTATTCCTACCCTCTCTCTTGTGCTCACAATCTTTCAGCCCCTCTGGAATAGATTCATTAAATAATGGATAAAAATAAAATAAGCATGCTCATAGGAGTAAGAAAATGATGAGAAAATAAGACAAGTAGAAATTGAGAAACAAGATAAAATCTTGGGGGCTGAAGTGATGTCTCAATGGTTAAAGCCTGATGGCATGAGATCGATTCCCCAGTACCCATGTAAAACCAAATGCACAAAGTGTAATATGTGTCTGGAATTTGTTTGCAACGGTAGGAGACCCTGATGCACCCATGCACCCATATTTTCTCTCTCCCCCCATCTCTCTGTCAAATAAAAATAATAAATGCTTTTAAGAAAAAAACAGCAAAATCATTTAGGAACATAGAGTTCTAATTATATGATTTTGTTTCAAAGCATTGAAAAATACAAAGTTAACCAAGATATTTGGTAAAAGTAGAAAAACTATCTGTAAAAGAAGGAAAATATTAAAACAAAGAAACTGCCGTTATGTGTACAGTTGTGGAACTATTATAATTCTCTGCAAACCAAATTCAATACACACTAAAAGCATCATACATCAAGAAATGATAGACTTTTCCACCAAGAACTGAGAATATTCACATATTAGGTAATTTGAAATGAACTGATTACATAAGTAGACATTAAAAATTATAGGTAAAATAAAATCAAAAGGATCTCTTTTTTTAAAAATATTTTATTTATTTATTTGAGAGAGAGAGGCAGACAGAGAGAGAGAGAGAGAGAGAGAGAGAGAGAGAGAGAGAGAGAGAGAGAGAGAGAGAGAGAGAGAGAGCACGCCAGGGCCTCCAGCCCTCTTGTGCATCTATGGCTTTACATGGGCACTGGGGAATCGAACTCAGGTCCTTCTGCATTGCAGGCAAACGCCTTAACCGCTAAGCCATCTCTTCAGCCCAAGGATCTCTTTTAAAGTGATGGAAAACATCTATGTATATAACTAAACTACCAATGGGCAAAACTATTAGGAGTGCTGCAATTAAATCTCAGTATTAGAGGAGTTCCCTCTTAGTTCTGAACCCCACAAATCTCCCAGGCCACAAAGACCTATCACTTTCCAACCTGCCTAGTGGTCACCATCCAGATAGGAGAAGTTATTTAGATCTGTATTTGGGTCAGGGAGCAAATGTAATTTCTTCTTTTTCTGAGCTATTTGCTCTACACCCTCTCCTTGAACACAGGTGTCTTACTTCAGTTGGCAGTAGGCTAGTTGCAGCTTCTCTAAAGAGTGATAACCTTAGGGAATGTATAGTATTATAGTGTATGACCAAAATAAGAGACAGAAACAGTTTAAGGAAGGGAGGATTAATTGGGCCCATGGTTTCAGAGGGTGAAACCATGAGTCTAAGGTTGCTTGTCCCTCGGTTGTTAAGCAGAACATCACGGCTGTGGGGGCAGGTAGAGAAGAGTTGTCCACACCATGGTAGACAGGAAACTGAGAGTGACAAGAAGGGGTCAGAGATAATATTCCCATGGGACCCAGCCCCACTGACTTCTTTCCTGCAGCTCCCAGAGTTTCTAGAGCCTTCCAAAATTGTGTCACCAGCTGAGAATCACATATTTAAAACAGGAGGCGGTGGGGGGTATACTACAGTTTCAAACCATAACCATAGGTTTTTCTTATTTATTTTTTCCCACTCATTTCTCATCCTTCAGAAGTCATGCCCCTCTGTAAAATGCATAAGCCCATAAATTTTAGTAGCAGTACAAACGACATCCCATGTTCTTATAGCACTAAATCTCATTTGAAGGACCCTCAGGTGAGAGTCACAGCTTTAAAAGGATTTGGTTAAGGAGATGCTTCTTAACACTCCTCTTTGTGTGACCGTCTTCAGAAATGAAGCTAGAGTATGTCTGGAGTACATTCATCGTCCCTGCTCTCTTTCTGCCTGCTTAAAGGGTGAGTTCTCCAGTGACTTTAAGTTAAAAGAGAGTAGAAGCCCTCACTTGTGCCCATTACCAGTAGGCATGGAAAAGTGAACCCATCTCTTCTAAGGTCTGATGCACATTCCCAGAGTCACTGCAGAATTTGTGGGGATCCATCTTTTGTCAGCCAGCAAGGACTAGCCTCCCACTGGGTATCCCTGGGATCCTTACCACATCCCTCAACTTAGCTATCTGCAGACTAAAATTGATAATCCTTGAAGATTGGATCCCTGCATTCCCCTCCTGGCTCCCATTCGATGGAGCACATTTTCATCTCCTTAGCTGGCTTAATAAATATTTGCTAATGGATTTAAAAATGAAAATTGAACTGCTTGAGTTCATCCAGTGTTAGATTTCTCAAGAGGTTAGATGTCAGGTTTTATAATTAGGAAGATGGTCACCTCTCGGGTGCTATTACTGTTGGACCAGAGAAGAAATTAGACAATCTGTGTAGAGGTAGAGGTGGGGAGTGAGAAAACAATGTGGACACAGTGGCATTGTTCAACTCAGCAAAGAGAAGGCTTAGGAAAAGGCTTATGGGTGAGGAAGGAGAGTCAGAGAGGGGCAGCCTTTATTTCCAGGTAGAAGGCAGAAACAGAAACAAGGTAATGATAGGCTTACATCTGCCTGGGGAGAATTGGGATCGGCCCAATTGTTAAATGACTTATTTGCACTGTAGATTTTCTTTTTTGAGAGCCTTTAAAGCAGAATTGCCTCCATTCCAAAAGGTTTAAACTGCTTCCTGGAAGCAAATTGATCAATTAAAAATATTTTATTTATAGTTCTGAGAATCTGCAATCTGAATGGACTCAGTCAATTGTTTCATGACAACCCTAAACAGTTTAATTCTCTTCCAGTACATAGACCGAAGTGGAGTTGCATATTACCTTCCTGGTTGGAGTTTAAGCAGGATGCATTTGAAAATGTTAAGCGGTGGGCAGCACTGCGTCTTGTGCACGTTAAAGAGGTGTCCAGGGGCGCCCTGTGGGATCCAGGGACAGGAAGCCTCACTTTCCTCTCCTGTCAGATGCGAGGAGCAGGTTCACCAGGCCTCTTCTCTGAGTGTGTTATGAAAGTGACACAGTGTTTGCTTTCCATTAGCAGGAAGTACATTGCGGAGCAGGTTTGGAATTAACTGTTTTCATTTGATTACCTAAAGGATAACTCCCTGGGATGTGAGGACAATCATCCCTGTGACTCTCCTGTATCTAAGGAGACAAGTAATTAATGGCCACTCATGCAGCCTGGCAAAAAAAAAAAAAAAAGAATGGGACTAGCTTGATTTAGAAGTATGGAGAGCAAAGGATACAATCGAAGTTTATTCTTTCTTGACAACGCATTAAAGACTGGTGACAGGGAGCAACTGTGCAATGGCTTGAGCTGTCCATTTCCTCTGACCCTGAACTTCACTCAGAGAACAACGGGGATAAGACCACACAGGGACCAGCTATGCTGAGTGCAGCAGTGTTCATCTGTGTGTTTCCTGAAGAGAAAGTCAGGTTTTCTATCCTAAACAATTATAGCATCTCAATTTGAATTGGAAACATTCTACCCTTAGGTATGGCCCATCCCTCCGAAAACCTTCCCACACTGAAGATGAGCAGCCATCCTGCAGTTGAGGGCCTTTGCTCTTGGACATTTGCACACCAGTCCTGAATTCCGGGATTGAGTGGTCAGCAGACAGTGGTGACTTGGTGGAAGGAGTGCAAAGTGAACTCAGGGTTTCAGTTAACAAGGGAACTGGCCCAAACGTAGAGCAAATGCTTGCACGGTGTCAGCCTCTTTTTCAGGATGTGGCCCATTGTGCTCAGAAACTCACGAAGGTCTGTGGCTTATGTTCTTTTGTGGTTGATCACCAGATAAACTCAGAAGGATAATTCCTCCAACTCACAAAGTGGAGAGCAGCTGATTGCCAATATATCAATATCTTTCTCTAATCGAGGGTGAAGGATACCAACATACTGGAGGCCACCTGTGCTATTGGAAGGGGTGGTGTGCAGTCATTTCCATGTTCAGTTAGCACATTTCCACTGGCATGCCCATCATCACCATCATTCTGATAACCTCGGCAGAAAGAAGCAGGCCTAGCTTTCACAGGATGATCCTCTCTGTTGGTCTTTTTTATATTACCGACCCAGCATGGCCTATGACTTTTCTATCATGGAAGAGCGTATACTTATTGAATGGCTCTGGTTCGGGGCTCTAGAAAATTAGATCATTCTGACTGAGTGAATAAAAGAGATGCCTGTTGTCCACTGTAGAAGGACAGAGGCTGTGTCAAGCCTGCTGAATGTAATAGTTTTAAAGCAGATGATCAATGAATAAATGAATGAATGGAGTAACCTATTCAATCTCTGCTAAAGAGGAATATCATGGTTCCCACCCACCTTCTCCTCAGATATCTACCAGCCGACTCTTCTATTTTCCCCCAATTTTAAGCAGCTGTATCTTCTATCCATTCAGAAACTGTCCAATCATATTGCCTTGAGAGCTTGGATGAAAGAAAGGTGAATTACTGCTTGTCCTGGTCACTCTATGGCCTCTATCCAGAATCTCCATTGGTTCTGACTTTTATGGTGCCATATCTGATATATATGAAAGTAAAGCAAAATTATTGGCCAACAAAAGTAGTATCCAAAAACAAAACCAAAAAAACCCTTCTGGATTCCATATGGTTGAGGAAAGAGTCAATGCCCACCTCACATGCCTGCAACCTCATGTGTACACATAAGCAACCATATACAACTTAACAGCTTCTAAAAATATTTCAAGTTACATTTTAGCTATCAGCCTCTTTGGAGGAAATTTGGGATGATGATTTCTTCCTTTGAAATCTTAATAGAAGACAGGACAAAGAGGAACGGATGTAAGTGTAGGACAATCTGAGCTCCTAAAATGCATGAAACTCAAACAACCTATGCACCCAGTACAGGTTGCTACACCTGACTTCCAGTGGATATGCTTTCTATCTGTGTGGGAGTGAAAGAGTTAACAAGAACATATGTGATGCACATATATGCTGATCAGTGGGACTATATTTTGGGCAAACCAAGGGCTTAGCACTTAACAGCATGGGTTGAATGTGATACCATCAGAGATGGGCACACTGGGAGTACTTCCCTCCATAACTGCTTCTTCCCACCTCCCATTTCTCCTACCATATTTATAGGAGAAGGGATTTCTCTAGTCGGCATTCAAAGGGAAGCTGACATTTGGTTCACTTCTAAGAGATTGATGCACCCATAGCTTTTTTATATGGCCCTTTGCACAAACCCAGAGATTAAAATGAGCTTCAACGCAAACCATGGGGAAGGAGCAGAGAAACGATGCTAAACCTCACCTATGCCCAGCTGACACCTGTAAAGCACAATTGTGTTTTAATGATAACACTTTGCAATGGCTCAGGTAAATAGAATGCCATATGTGAGGCTTTCTGATCTCGGCAAATGCCATCAGTACTTATGATCCCCGTAGGTAGGTTTTGCTCTTGCTGTGTTCAAGTTTGAATGGAATATAACTGCACCATTAAAGTTGCCCTAGAAGTACAGAGAGCGGCTGGTGCATAGTTAAGTGGGAAAAGGCAGCATTTTATGTCTGATAGAGCAGTCATCTTGCGAGCAGCAAATTGCAAGATTTGTAGAGAGAGGCAGGGGAAGGGATGTATAAAGATCAGTCTAAAAAGGACAGGCAAATGGAAGTCTGAATTTTGTTTTTCATGAATTCCATTTAAGTAACAAGCTTTATTGAGCTTTTAGAAGAAAAATGCAGATTCCTTCCTAGGCTTATTGCACCTAGTAGTCAGCCTCCCACCCAAAGGACAGCGATCACTTCCCCCATTGTTAGCAAGAAGGGGGGAAAGAAGCAGGGATCAAAGTCATCTTTCACAAGAAAACAAAGTAAGTTTGGCTTGTCACCGTGAATGATGAACGGTTCCCTATCACTTTCCTAGGGAGAGAGAAACCCAAGATTGTGTATCAATTTTTATAATTTTAAGGCTGAAAGATAATAACTCTGCAGAAATGGAGCAGACTGTATAAAAATCCCCTCTGTAAATGTGATTACACATAAAAATCCATAAAAATGTACAAAGTGATAGATGAACCAAAACTAAACAAATGCAGTTTTTTATCCTTTTGGAACGGAGCAGATACAGCATATGTAGAGAGAATGATTTTATTTTGTATGTTTAGGAGAAATATTTGGAACTTAATTGAATTATACTGCTTGTGGGAATTGAAATTTTCAGGCAGAATATCGGATTTTATTTTAAATTGAATCCTATATTGAAGAAATGAAGAACGAACCATCAGTGAAATATTAGCAATAAAGTTGACACATTTCAATAAACAACAAAGAAAGCTGAGTATCATAAAAGCTAGCACAATTTCTTCCCACACCCTCCTAACCCCCCAAAGGGTCTACGTTAACTATTCATGCTAATTCTGATAAGAAAATCATCTTGAATCTATTTTAATTAAACCCAGTTTACATTTGATATTTATTTCTAAGGATTCTTAAAAAGATTAAAATTATATCTTTTCCCTGTCTGCTCTGCTAAACCCATTGTATCCTTCACGTTTCTAATAATTTTATATTATTAGTGAATCTAAACCATATTGAGATGTGTGTTTCATTCCTTAGACATTATCAAGCCAGTACCAAATTCAATATACCACATTTTGCTAATACAGATTATTTTTCATTCATTTTGAGTTATTTCGCTTGAGTTGAGCCTTCAGAAATTTCATGACTCTTCCATTAGGTAAATTTAACCACAAGCGGTGTGTTTACTTTGCTTATTTCTTTTTCTCCTTCTCTTTTCCCCTCCTCCTTCCTGTCTCCTCCTTCTATTCCTTTTTTTCTCCTTCTCCTTCTTTTTTTTTTTTTTTGAGATGGGTCTTGTTTTATAACCTAGGTTAGTCCTGAACTCATAATCTTCCTAGCTCCTGAGCGCTGGGAGTCCAGGCATGAGCCAGCACACCTGGCTAACTGTAGACAATATTTCGGTTTTGATTATTTTCCTTTTTTTAAAAGTGCATATGTGTGTGTGTAGTATGTGATATGATGTGTGGCATATTTGTGTATGCCGATATGTGTACCTTTATACATTCAGGGGTGGAGGCCCGAGGAGAAAGTCCATTGCACATCAGAATATGTATATTTTTTTGAAAGGCAGTAGCTCACTGTGCCGGAGATGCTGGTTTTGGTCAGTAAGCCCCAAAAATTCTCTGGCTTCCATTCTCCCCTCCACTTTCCACCACAGGACTGGGGTTACAGACATACATGGTACCAGGGTGGCCACACCCAGCTATTTTTTTTAACATGAGTGTTGGGAGATTGAATTTGGGTGGTCTTTGGCCCTCTCAGTCCCTCAAGCTTGCTGAGGCAAAAGCTTTTACCTGCTGAGCCATTTCCCCATTGTTGTAGAAGTCAAAGCCAAGATCTGATGCATGCTATGAAAATATGCTACCACTGAGCTTAGAGCTTTCTGCAATTAGGAATGACATCAGTAATCTATATTTCATAGTTACAGTGAATATGAAAAATGCACATTTTCTTTTACACAATATGAAAATTTTGTATCAGAAGTCCTCTGAAGCCGGGCATGGTGGCGCATGCTTTTAATCCCAGCACCCAGGAGGCAGAGGTAGGAGGATCACCATCAGTTCAAGTCCACCCTGAGACTACACAGTGAATTCCAAGTCAGTCTGGGCTAGAGTGAGACCCTATCTCGAAAAAACAACAACAAAAAAAAAGTCCTCTGAAGTGTATTTATAGTCTCCAAGCCATGATTAACAAAGTGATGTATCCTACAAAAACAATCTCAATCGGATCAACAAATGGGAGTCTGAATTCTGCTATAAAAACTTTTAAATAACATACCCTATTGAGCATTTAAAAGAAAAAAAATACCTGCATGTTCATATGGCATTATAGAGCAGAAGTTTTTATTCTTTTGTTTCATTTCTCCCTAATCTGGATAAAGCACATTGTAAACACAGTGGTGTTTATTATTTTTATTATGCATTTCAATGTATTATTTATACCAACTATGTTTCAGAAGAGTGCAGAGATGAGGTTAGTATCATATCAATCACAGCTATATTTTTTAACTGGCCACAAGAGAGAACATTGTAGCATCTGTCCAGGTCAGCTTTGCTTACAGGAAACTCCTTTTCTCCCTCTAAAGCCAGGCTGGGCACTAGTTAGACAATACAATCAGGAGAACTCAAATAAAGAACAGAAAACCTGGGTGGGAGGTGCATGTCGAGAAAGAATTCCAGAGAAATGTGGAAGTGAAAATATTAAGAAGCTTTGGTTTAAATGTTAATTTCTTTAATATAATGAGGACTCTGAAGCCTTGGTTAAAACCCCACTCAGGTTGTATAAATGTTCACCCTTAGCTGACCCACTTCCTAATAATAGAGACCTGGGAAGACCAGCCAGTATGCCAGGGCACGCCAGAGCCTGATACAAACAGCATGGACTGCAATTCATCTCACTAAACACCTTGGATGGAATCCAGCTGGAGAATCACAAAGCACCTTCGAATAAAAGATGTCACTGAAGCACCCTGTTTACTTATCAGAGGAAAGGCAACCCATTAATAGCTTTATTACTAATACCATTACCCTGAGGGCGAAAATTAGTTTTATTTATTTATTTTAATTCAACATAACATACCAAATTCCACACAAATGCACAACAAGACACGGCTCGTATTACAAATGAACAACTTAATTAAAAAACATTGATTTTGCTCATTGACTGCTACAAATTTTATTAAATATTAATGATAACATTTTGTATTTTTTATACTAGTCATGAAAGTTTTATGGACTCTCTCCCCGACAGCAGCCTTAGATTTTATGACAAAATCTTGGGTAACTCAAAGTACAAACATAAATATTGCATTGGCCAGCTTGGTACAATATATGTGTGTACATAAGCGGGGGAGTGGATAGGTGAACGTTTACCCAAAAGGTCCTGGAGTTGGGAAAGCTGTCTGCTACCAAGCAAGGAGGAACCTTGGGGCATGTGTGTCTGTGTTTTATTTTAAATAGCCAGGAACTCCTAAAGTAACACTGTATGAGATAAGCCACGTATACCCCTTAACCCAGTGTATTTGCTTCCAAATTCTGCATGTGCAATACAAAGTGCAGAACTTTGCTCTATAAATGATATAATTTTACATGTTGCAAGTCCTCTCTGCCAAGAGTTTTCACAAGAAGGACAAAATTCAGGGTTTTTTCCTTTCTGTTCTAGGTGCCCAGAAAAACAATAAAGTTCATCACACAATAGGACAGTTCTTTAAGTGTTGATATTTTGTTTTTTTTGCATCTGTGGGTTTATCATACATGTTTACATATTAGGGACCATTACAAAGGAACCCTTTTGTGGGTCCTCCAAGCTCCCCCTGGGAAGCATGACTGTGGAGTCAGCTGACAGCTGTGTACGGTGAATCAGATGACACTGTTTTTGGAATGTTTTTCTATTATTTGGAAATTTTTACTCAACAATTTGTAAGGCATCCAGAGGAACATCGTTTCTTTGAACTTTCTGCAGTGACTTCTCTTTTCCTCCTTTGTATCTCAAAGTCGTTTAGTAACAATCAAAAACTTAATTTGCTTAAGTCATTTCCTCAAAACACTTCAGAGGTCAGAGGGGCAGCTCAGGACTCAGAGTTATAGATCATTTCCAAAAACTGAGCACACTTCCTTAGGGATGCGATCATAGCAACCCAGACTCACAAACAAAGCTCCAGGCTCAGTAAATACTTGTCAGCAAGGTTCCTGCCACACTCCACAGAACTTGCAAATCCTCGGGATTGAAAGGTTAGGGAGAGAAGAAAGAGAGGGATGTTTTCCAGGGAAGTATTTATCAATCATAAAAAGATACAGCATTTTCTAGAACAAGTAATTAAAAAGGAGACCAGTATATCTTTAAATTAGAGGCTTCTTTGCAATGTGAAAGAGAAGTTTTTATGAAACATGTAATGGTAGGGAACGTGTGAAAATCCATTTTCGCAATGTTTTAGTTCCTGTAAAAGCTCATGGAGGCAGTCAAGGATATGCTTTGGTTTAGGCTGAGTCATCAAGTTTCTGGCAGTGTTTGCCTCTCCCCTCTCCTCTTTTCTGCAGCTTCAGTTCCAATGGGCCTCCGCAAACACGATTTCCTTTCTTTGCTCCTGGGAACTTGACTTATGTGTTTCTTTTATAGCCTCTAGGTCCACACCCAATAGAGTCTACCTTTCCATTAGACATCTTTTGTGGGACCAAGGGGATGGTTCCAGTGGGAAAAAAATGCTTGCTATCTAAACGGCACACATGTAAAATTCTAAGTGTGTTGCTGAGCTTCTGCAATTCCAGTGTTTGGGAGACAGAGACAGGGAACCCCTGGGGATCACTGGCTAGCTAGACTAGCCCAGCTAGCTTGTTTCAGAGAACAAGGTGCAAAGCAACCAAAGAAGAGACTGACACACAGGCTGACCACTTGCCTCCATACACTCATGCACACATGTACATGTGTACCCACATGCAGGTGAACAGACACACATGCAACTCACTATTCATGCCTGTCATGGTTTGATCCAGGTGTCCCCCACAAATGCATGTGATCTGAATGATCCATCCTCAGCTGATGGCAGTTCAGGAATTAGAACCTCACTGGAGCTGTGTTGTTGGGGGCGGGCTTATGGGGTTATAAGCCAGCTTCCCCTTGCCAGTGTTTGGCACACCTTCCTGCCGATGTTTGCAGTGCTGTGGCGGAGGTGATGTCCACCCCTCTGCTCATGATGTCATTTTCCCTGCCATCATGGAGTGTCCCCTTCCCTCGAGTCAATAAGCTAAAATAAACCCACTCCTCCACAAGCAGCTTTGGTTGGGTTCTTTTCTATGTAGCAATGAGAAAGCTGACTACAACTATGCCCCAAATCCCACTTGAGTTAGGATTCCTTCTTCTTCCCTCCTCACTCTTCCTTCCCTATCCTTCCCTCCTTTTTTGTGCTAGGATTCTAAGACAAAACAAGGTACAACTCCTTCAAGCATCCTTACAGGTTGTGTTACCTAAGAAAACATCTCACTTGATCAAGTCAAGATGGTTTTTTACACAAACAATATAAAGAAAAGAATAAAGTGAAACAATCACCAATCAAGGATAGCAAGATCTATGCATTCATTTTTCGGTTAATTTAGAGCTATGCTAAATGCCACTAAGTTATATCAGTTATCATTTCCCTATTTTGTTGTGGAATAAAGTTGCTTTTCCCAGCAGTGAGTACTTTGGGAAACAAAACCAAATAAAACCAGAAAGAAAACAACAACCTTGTTCCTTGTGGTGGCAGTTGGCACTGGACCTGAGGGCATGAGCTCTGTAAGTTTGACACATTTTGAATCCTACCAGTGTCCCCAACTCAGCTTGACTATACGCTAGGTCTACAGGGCCACCTTTGGTCCTCCCAGGGAATAAATTAAATCTGCATCTTGACTGTGTTGCTTGGAAGAGACTGTTCAATTATTTATTAGAGCAATAGCAGGGAGTTGCTCTTCCGTGCAAGTTGGGGTAGGGGAGGGAGTGTATTCTGCCTCTTGTCTCCTCCAGGCCAGTGTGTTAGAAAGTCCAGTAATGTCAGAAGAAAATAACAAGGCTGGATGCAACCAACATATTTGAACACAAAAGAGGCAGTGTGTCATTTTTTTTTCCTGTTTGGAGATTGTACTCAGGCTGACTCAGATGCCTCTGAGTTCCAGTTCTGCCTGGGACCTGGCAGGTGTGAGCTGACAGATGGCTGGGACAAGCTAAGGGATAGTGGGTTTAGAGATACATTCATTTAAGGTTGAAGTTTTAGAACTGGAGAGAGCAATAAATCCAAGAATTTGTAAGGATAGACTATACTAATTGAAACTCCAGTATCTAATTCTTGGTTTGTTGTTAACTCAATATTACAATAGCTGTGTGTTGAGAATCAGAAAACGTGACTTTGGTTCACCCAGGATTCATCAGGGATGAATTCCTATTTATCTACTGGTATTTCGGAAATAATGGAAGCATAGAGCTACATAAGGGGCCTCAGAGGTGTTTCCATTCAGCTTTTTGCTTTGGGAATGAACTTGTCTGATGACCAAATTGCTTTATCAGAGATAAAAAACAAAAACAAAACTATTGTGTGAAGATTCAATCACATATGCTCTGAGGCACGCAACACATGTCAGCACGAAGTTATGCCAATGACCAAGAGCTTGTTTTCATAGTGTTCTGTTAGGTTAATAAGACAGGGGGAAGGACATAATATGGAGGAAGCATGCACAGGACATGGTCACCACACAGAAGGAAAGACAGGACGTTCTAAAGAGTGTCTGCTTTATAATGTTTCCTAACCTTTGAACTTGGGAGTTGTCCTGTCATTGTTGACCGGGTACAGCAAATTCCATCTTATACTGTATTTGCAGAGCCATTTCTGTCTCCATTTCCAGAGGACATCATTAAACCAATATTCTCTGGCAGGAGACTAGTAATCGAATAAGATGCACACACATGTGCATTCATCCTAGTACTTACTTAACCCCTCTAATACCCAGTTGAGTACATAGTTTATCCTGTAATTTTACTTATAAAAAGGTATGAAATATGAAAAGGTTTTGATTTCTACATAGATGTCCCCAATTTCATTTGTTCTAACAATAGCGGGTGTCACTTTATATATGTAGTATTAATTTGCTCTCTAGATAAAAATAGTACTGTCCTTGGGGTGATGCCAAATATTGATGTGAATATGAAAAATGCAATCTATAGGGCTGGGGATGCAACTCAGTTGGTAGGTATAGTACTTGCCCAGCATACATGAAGCTTTGGGTTCAATCTTCAGTGCTGATAAATTGAGCATGGTGGTGCATGCTTGTAATCACTTTGAGAGGTGGAGGCAGGAGGATCAGAAGTTCAGGGTCATCCTAGGTTGCTACAATATTGAATTCAAGGACATCCTAGGATACATGAAACCAGAGCTCAAAAAGAATGCAGTCTATGAATACCTATCCACTGGGCTAGTAATAAGTCAAAAATTCATCTCTTTTCTTGATATGTTTAAACAGTTAATTGAAAAATATTATAGATAGAAAAAATATGTAGGTGATACATTTGTTGATCTCTATTAAAATACTGTAGCACTTTCTAATAGGTTAGGGGAGGAGGGTTAGGAAAGGTAGGATGGAACCATGAAAATAAGGAGGATTTCAGTGC
The DNA here is from genome assembly GCA_004024765.1 of Zapus hudsonius. NCBI lineage: Eukaryota > Metazoa > Chordata > Mammalia > Rodentia > Dipodidae > Zapus > Zapus hudsonius. The sequence goes on along the minus strand of PVHP010010127.1, from coordinate 6,111 downwards.
TATGACAGATCATAGGTCCCAAATATGGCAGCAGAGTCTCCCACCCCATCTATCTGTCTGAACTGTAACCTTCCCTCTCTTCACCAAGGGTGACAATTTGTTTTTCCGTCCACCAAATCTGAGTAGATGCTGTAATTGCTTTGACCAATAAAAAAATAGCAATCACAGTTCTTTGCCATTTCTATTTTTAAAAAAAAAAAAAAACAAAACCAACCTATAGCTGGCTGAGTGGCTTTTTCCCTTTTCAAATATCTGTTTTTGGTGTGCTCTTTCAGAAATAGGCACCAGACTCTACTCTTGTCACATCCCAGCTAAGCTCACAGCCAGTGTCAACTGCCAGCCATGGGAAATGTGACATCTTAGATACCTAGACCAATCAAGAGCTCAGGCAACTATAGCTTCAGCCAACATGACTTGCTTGAGAGACGCTTAAGAGAAACACCCATCTGAGCCTGCTCTACCTATACATATAGGTGAGATAGAAAACATTGCTTAAAAGCCACCAGCACTCTAGAGGTTGAGGAGGAATGTGGCTTCTGCTGCAAGTTCAAGGCCAGTCGGTGCTACACAGAGAGACCTTGTCTCAAAACCTCTACCTTCCCACAAAGCCCATAAATTTTGGGTTGCTATACTAATCAGGAACACATAACTAGAATGAATATTGGGACAGAGCCATAGGGATTTGGCTTGGCAGGAAAGAGTAGGAAAGAGAAGAATAAGGGAGATTATAGATACATTTTCATCAGATTGAATAGTAGTGGTGAACCTTTGGAAGTAATATCAAGAAAGTGCTATAAATGTTAGGAATAGCAGACATACTGAAATGCAGACAGAACTCAGCAAGGGTCATGGGTATACTTGCCATGGGCCAGGCCAAGGTTGTAGGCTATAACTCTGAAGCCATCGTCTGAGGTGGGATTTTCTCCTTCTCTGCCCAGCTGTCCAGGGCAGGAGAGAATGCCTATGACTAGGCTGAACTTGAACTGTAGCCAGGGGCATCCAACCTTCTAACCCTGCGACATTGTCATCTACAGATGTTTTAGGCTACACTCATAGCTACCCTTATGCTTGCTTCCCATGGATATACCTTGTAGGAAAAAGAGAGAGATAGTAGTAGATTGATAGTTGAAACTTTGTTTCTAGAATTAAGCCAGTTGGGGGAAGGATATGAAGCTGGAAAAGGCAAAATACAAGAAAGAATCAAATAAAAAATGGTAGAAAAACAAGTTTGGGGTGAATAAGAACAGCGTTGTGAGAGAAACAGGAGAGAGAAGTCATGACCCTGTCATAGAACATTATTCAGTCATCTGATGTGTTTATATGAGTAATAAGAGTTATACCTATACCATATTTAAATACAAACTTTTAGAAATTACAATTTTCACTTGTCAACACTGTGAAACCCCTGGCTGGCAAGGTGGTTCCTGTGGAAAGTTAGAGCTAAGTTTGATTTGCTCGTATCCAATGGTGTGCTGAACCAAGTTCAGATCCACTTATAAGAATCAATAGTGTAAACTTCTTTCCATGTCTCAATTCTGCGACATCCTACTGGCAGCTTGAACTTAGCCACAAAAGAAGCCTTGCATCACAGAAACTGGAAGATTCTATAAATTAGGACATTTGTTTCCCTGACAATAGGATTTTTTAAAAAAATGAAAGCATTTACCAGAAAACCACTTCTTCCACCAAACCTCTACCCTGCTTATCACCAAAATGAGGATTTGATTCTGCTCATTTCTGATTGGTATAGACTATTCACTTATGCCTCATTCTGCAGAACTGTACCCAAAGGAAATGAGCGGAAGATTATTTCGCCATATTTTCATTAGCAGAATGAAACACAATTTCTGGAGTCAAGATCAGTAATTTATTCTTTGTGAAGATACACATCCTTCTCCTCTTCCCTATGCCAGAACATTCCATGACTGAAGCATAAAAGCAACACAACAAGCTAAAGGAAGCAGAGCTCAGCTGCATGCAGACACAGGGCTGCCCAGAAGTATGAGCGGAAGGAGGAAAGAAGAGAGGGTTAACTGTGAAATGATGACCCACTCTGCTCTGGTTCTCAGCGAGTCAGGGGGAGGCTTTCACTCCGCCCATGTGAACAACCCCCACCTCATGCTCCTGAAAAGCCATCAGATTAGAAATGACCCCACACTACTCATCTTCCTTCTGCTGGAAGTTTCCCAACACTTTGACACTGGCACTGAAAAACAGGCTAAACATATCACTCACTTAAAAATATTATCTAAACCCCCCAATTTGTGCAGGAACATAACTAGTACATTATAGTCCAGGACCCAAACAGGCTTCTCTTCACACTTCATTTAAAAAAAAAAATCCAGATCGGTTTCCAAATACTGTCTGCTTTCTTCTTTCTGCCTCATTTTGCTTTAGGATGGTAACAAAAATGAGTGAATTAGCATGACAAAAAGAAAAGGTTACTGGGGATATGAATAAAAAGATAATCCTTGGAGGATTTCAATCTAGTAGGTTTGAAATAAGACTCAAAAAAATTTTATCAGTAAGACAGAGCAAACCTGAGGACTCTGAGCCACTGCTTAGTATACTAAACTATATTAATATTTTTCCTCTCATGCAATCAAAAAATGATTGAGAATGGCTTCAATGTGACTATGAGGGTAATAAAGGCCTCTGTGACTCACTCTGAGAAATACAATATTGACTTGAAAGGTTTCATTAAAATTAGAAGCATTTTAGCTTGTTCTGTTTCTATTAAACAGGAACACATTAATGTACTTTGTTTGGGGGGAAATTAGAAAAGATGAATATGTAATAAATGGTGTGGAAATGCGGGTGATATGTTTAGAGGTGAAAACACCCTAATAAAATCATCATGCCAGCTCAACTCTTCTCTGTGATGCTCTTCCCAGGGAGAGCGCAGTGATAATCCCATGAGGCTTTGCAGGTGTTATGCTGGCCACTGTTTCCCTCAACACCCTCCCTCCCACACAGGAGGAAACGGGCCATCTTTCCTACTGAAAACCATTGAAAAGTGAGACACACGGTGAATTCTATTTAATGGCGATTCTGTTTAGTGAATGAAAATTATCTAACAGAGAAAAGTAATTGTCCTCATTTTTCCTTCCAAGGGCACTTATTAAAATGGATTTTTAATATGAATATGCAATGATACAGCAAATTAAGCTTGGTATATCAAAACAACAACACACTGTACAATTTTGAAAACACCCAAGATTCTTTTGTATTATGGAAGGGAAAACTACATTTATTGTGGATATATATATATATATATTTTTTCATGGCTCCTAGGTGGTAAAATTTGATAAGAAGGGGTTTTTAAACTTCAACAAGATTTTTTCTGGAGGGGATAGAGAGTATATGGGAACATGGAGACTGAAACTAGTCTGCTAGAGAGTCAATGTAGTATATTCCCCAAATGTATAAGTGGAAGCCCTGATCCCCAAGGTGATTGCACATCAAGATGTGCCTTTGACAGGGGATAAATTAGGTAAGGTCATAAATTCGATGAGGCTCCTAAAATGCTTTTATAAAAAGAAATGACAGAGAACTCTTGAGTGTATTCATATTCATCACACTCTCTCTCTCTCCTTCCTTCTGTTTTCTCCCCCATATTCCTCCCCTCCCCCCCCTCTCTCTCTCTCTCTCTCACACACACACACACACACACACACACACACACACACACACACACTGGTCAGAATAAAATCCCTCACCAGGAACTAAAGAAACTGAATTGGCCAGCACTGCCACCTTGAACTTTTCAGCCTCTAGGATTGTGAAAAACATGTTGGTTGTTTAAGACATCTAGACTGTGGCATTTTGTTATGACAGTCTGAACTCACTCTGAAGAGATGCACAAATGGTAATAAGTTACACACTGGTGAGGTGCACGAGAGAAACAACATACCTCTCTGAGATTTCAAAATCGGGTAGTGACAGGTTATTTATTTATTTATTTATTACTATTTAAAAATAAAACGATTCTACCCTTAGACCTCCTCCTCCCCAATTCTGCTGAGGGTCTTTTTCACTGGAGTTATTGGTATTCATTGTGGGCACCAAGAGGCCTCAGTACCTGCAGGGGTTGGGGAAAGACCTATTCCCACCCATTCTGAGGCTCTTTCCATCTTTCCATCCCCTCTTCCCTGAGCCCTCTCAGGCAAGATAGGGATGCGATTTAGCGTTGCTTTTTCTGTAGACTCCGTTTCTCTGTTTGATGCAGTTTGAGTGAGCATGGTGTCTGTCACTATTTCCCTGGAACTGGTTTTCAGGCTTGCCTTGAGAGCAGTATTTGTGTCACCACTTCGTTCTGTAATGACTTCGGGGCTTGGGCACATGAGATGGCTATGAGCCATCTTATGGTAGATAGTCAGCTTACTCTTCTTGATGTATTGATGTATTTTCCATTGCTGAGTAGAATTCCATTGGTGACAGGGTTGTTTTTTTTTAACCATTTACTTAGTGTGTCTTTGTTGAGCTAGTGGGGAAGTGATAAATTTCTTCCTTGAATATCCTTGTTCTTTGTAGAACACTGTAAAACTTGCTTCTTTAGGGTTCTCAGTTTCTGGCCATACCAGCCCTCACCACTGCTGCTGGTTATTCCTTGTTATGCTACACTGTCTCTCAAGTTAAGGAACCACAAAGTCTATGTCAATTACACACCCAACTCCCTCTTCTCACAAATCTGCTTACCTCCTTTGCTCCATTCACAAGTTCATGCACTGCTATTGTCTGAATATTCCTCTCCTCCCCAAATTCCCATGTGTAGATCCAATCACCTAGGTGATGGTTTTAGGAAATGAATCCTTTTGGAAATGACTGGATCAAAATATGGAACCTTCTTGAATGGGATTAAAGCTTTTATAAAAAGCCTACTTTAATTACACGAAGAAGACACAACTAGAAAGAGCCTTCTATCAACCAGAAAGTGAGCCCTTATCAGATATGCAACTTGTCTTGATATTTGATCCCTCAGCCTCCAGAAGCCCTAAGAATAGGATTCTGTTGATTATGAACGATCCAGTCTATGGCATTTGTTATAGCAGCTCCAATGGACTAACACTCACTCTGTTCTTCAACTGCAGTCGCCTTTCCTTCCAACTTGCTTGTTAAAAGAGTCCCAGGATAGTTAGTTAACCTTGAGGAGGATGGGATACAAACTGCCAACACACCCAATACTTTCCCCCTCAATCTTTCACTTAGCTCTTTCCCTGGATTATATTTCAAGTCCACCACCACTATCATTCTCTACCTTTTCCTCCTTTCACTAAAGGGTATAAAGAAAAATTCCCTCCTTACAGCAGCCCTGGCCTAGGAAGTTCCGAAATAGAACGTTGTGTTTTTTTTTACAATGGGCTCTGGGATTTGCAACACCAGATTTTGTTGGACTTGCTAGAAATGACTTTCCTCACTAAGAAGGAACAAAGGCTTAAAAACTTAACCCTACACAGACCTATAGACACATTTCATTCTATCAAGTATTAGCTTTTAATCCTTAATCAGTATAATCATTATGAATTATCCCCACTCCCAACACTTAATTATCTTTGACTTTTGCATTCAGTGAATTTCTTCACTGGTTTATGTCTTCTGACCTGGCAGGTTAATAAATGGACCTTGTTTCTTTTTAAAGCCCTAGAGGTAATACTTGTTTGTTCTTTGACAATAGAAAAATCCTCAAATACTAGGAAAATTTCTTTGGCCCTTGAGGTAAGCAGCTAGAAGAGGCTGAAAAAAATCATAATATTATTTCTGTAATATGCATAAATTCTACCTCACCTAGGTGGTTTCAGTAGGTGGCTCTACTAAATTAATTATTTTAAATTACATGAATAATTTCCTGTTTGCTCAGTTATCAATAGTCACTGGCCTATTTTTTCATTTCTTTCCATTTTTATGCTATTGCAAACCACCACTACTTTTAGGATTCGTATAACATTTCTTTTTTTTTTTTTAATGAAAGCAGAACTGTTTAGAATGTTGGGATTATTTCTATTTTTTTATGGTAACTCATATTTTTTTTATTGTCCATAATGAGTTACATTATTTAGTGGGCAAACAATGAGTTGTTATCCCCAGTTCCCCGATGCCCCCCTCCCCATCCCC
>PVHP010010126.1:0-48549 GCA_004024765.1 Zapus hudsonius | reverse complement strand
CAGATTCAGCAGGGTCTCTCAGTGTTGTGTGACAGCAGTCTGTGGAATCTTCAGCAATAGGGCCTTATCTTTTGCTTGTGGTAGGTATTCAGGAGCTGTGACAAAAGCTTGTCTTGTTTTGGGAATCATATAGGTCACATCAATCAACAGCTCATTGTGGGCAGTAACTAATTACTGGGATGGGGAGCCAAGGGCCAGAGTCATTTGTCCTAGAGTTAGGCTTCCACCCATCTTCTTAGGGGCCCTTGTTATCATATGATGCCCCTGGCTACCTCAGGAACTTGTACACAAGGATTCTATGGAGTCAATTTATTGTGAGTTTAGATTAGTGTATGTCTGTCCCAGCCCCCAATTCCTTCCATCCCCTTTGTCCGTCTCCTGAATCACATGTCAGGTTTACTTACTATTCAAGCTTAATCTGATTAAGAGCCACAGATGAGGGAGAATATGTGCATTTGTGTCTCTGTTCCTTGTGAGTTCACTAAGTATGATCTGTTCCAAGTCTGTCCACTTTTCTTTGAGTTTTATTGTATCATTTTTTTCTCACTGCAGAGTAGAATTCCATGGTGTATATGTACCACATTTTACAAGCAGAAAGAGAAGAGATACAGACATAATGGACACTCCAGGGCCTCAACTTCAGATGCATGTGACATTATATGCATCTGGCTTTACAGAGAACTGGGGAAGCAAACCAGAGTCTTTGGGTTTTGTAGGCAAGCTCTGTAGCCATCTCTCCATCCCTGCCTGATTGCTTTTAGATGGGTTCTTCTACGTTGCCCAGGCTGAGCTCAAGTGATATTACTGCTTCTGCCTTCTGTATGCTGGGATTACCACCATGCCTGAATTTTCCTTTAAAGTTCTCATACTTCTCAGGGATGTATCTTTTTTTTTAATTTTTTAAATTTATTGTCCATATGAGTTACAACATTTAGTGGGCAAACAATGAGTTGTTATCCCCAATTCCCCACTGCCCTCCCCTCAGGGAATGTATCTTTAGACGTTTATCAAACTTGAGTTCTTAGTCCCTGTTTTTACTAACCTAGTTCAGAGTTTCTCAACCAGTGCCAGTATTGCCCTCCAGGGAGCATGTGACAATGTCTGGAGACATTTTTAGCTGTCACAACTGGGTATGAAGGTTGTTTCTGATATATATAAGCATGTGGAGAAAGTACTGCTAAACATTGCTGAATTCATGGGCTGTCATGGGAACAAAGAATTGTGCAGCTTAAAATGTCTGTAATGCTGAAGTTGAGAAATGGTGTAGCTGAATGTGGTCTATAAGGAAATTCTTCTGAGGTTCTAAGAAATCAGGTATACTTGGCATGTTTGTACCTGTTGAGTAGGGAAGTCAGGTTTTCCTCATAGGTCATAGCTGTACTTCCTTGTCCTTACTATGATTAGCTAGAATGTGTTCTTAGGGAGGTGCTACAATAGACTAGAGCTAAATACTAGTGCTATTTATTATACTTGGCTGCTTTTATTCTGATATGAAATAAGTTGCCTATATTCCATCATCAGTCTTAGTTGAGGTTTTCATTGCTTCTTGGATTATTGTAATGGATTTTTCCCAATTAAATATTTTGTGATAATTATAGATTCACATCATTGTTCAGTTTAATATAGAGATCTCAAGTGCCTTTTCCTGCAATGGTAAAACACCACGAATAACTGCAGTACAGTATCACAACCAGTGCTCTGACATTAGTATGATCTATGGATCTGATTTGGAATTCCACAACTGTACTTGTATGCTCCTATATTTAATTCTATGAAATTTATCACATATAAAGACTTGCATGTCTACTACCAGTAAACATATAGAATAGTTCATTCACCAGTGGATCCATCCCTTGTTTTGTTCTTTTATAACTATACCCTCCCTCTTCTCTTTTTTCCCCATTCCTAACTGCTTATAGCTAGTAACCTGTTTTCTATTTGTGCAAATTTGTTGTTTCAAGAATGATACATAAAAGAGATCAAATAGCATGTAACTTTCTAGGATTGACTTTTTTCATTTAGCATACTTCTCTTTGTAATCATTCACGTTATTGCATATTTCAGTTATCTGTTTCTTTTTAGTGCTAGATATGCCATCAGATATTTTATTTTCATATGTGTATGCCTATATACATAAACACACACACTTTTTTTTTTGTTTTGTTTTTTCGAGGTAGGGTCTCACTCTAGCCCAGGCTGACCTGGAATTCACTATGTAGTCTCAGGGTGAACTCACAGCAATCCTCCTACCTCTGCCTCCGGAGTGCTGGGATTAAAGGCATGCGCCACCACACCTGGCTCACACTTCTTTTTAACTTGTTTAAGGGCATTGGGTTGTTTGCAGTTGGGGCTATCATGGATAAAATTTCTATGAACATTTGAGTAGAGGTTTCTATATAAACATTAATTTTTGTGTCTCTAGACTGAAAAGAGCAAAAGAGTAGTGATAAGGAAGCCAAAGGAACTAGTGCTTAGGAAGAAATGTTTAAGAAAGAATTAGTGAGAACACAAGAATGAAAGTTCATTTCTGTTTGATCACATGAAGGTATCTGATATTGACCATTGTATAGAATGATAAGGGAAACCAGATGTAAGTGGGGGTGTTCTTGGAGATTTGTGACAATTTGACAAAGAACTAGGTAACCTAGAAATACTGAAGACAATTTTTAAAAGTTAGATGACATATTTAGGAAGGTTGTCTATGAAGAGAAAATTGAGACTAATTAGAAGACAGTATGGGAATCAAAAGATTCTTATGCTCTTTTTAAAGATGAGAGAAATTAGTGGTCATAACAATGATGTGAGTGAGACAACATTATAGGAGAAAAAGGGTCAGGGATAAAAGAAATGAAAGAAATTATAGAATAGAGAAAAGGGAACCGAGGGCTTAGATGTTTGTTTGGAGAGCAATAACATAATTGTAACTTACTGTTACGAGAGGGGGAAAAAATAAAATTTTAAAATCATAAGTGGGTATTAGTAACATAAGATAATGGAGTCTCTATCTTTCTATTTTTTTTTTCTCTCTTCTTCCTCTCCCCCCCAGGTAGGGTCTTGAGCTAGCCCGAGCTGACTTGAAATTCACTTTATACCTCTGCCTCTTCAGTGCTGGAATTAAAGGCATGTGCTTCCCTGCCCAGCTGATCGTGTCTATTTCTTAATGACATGTGATTTGAGGACAGTAGGAAGGGAGAGATTAGGTAGTACATGTGGTTCAGTGAGTTTCCTTAATTGGAGATATTGAGAATTCATTGAGTGAAGGAAGTACCAAAGTATATGGCAACCAAATAAAGCTAAAATTGAAAGTCTTTGGGGGAAGCTATAGTGTACCCTGTCTTCTCTTTCATGGAAAGAGGATTAAAACTTACATTTTTATACATACACATATTTTGGAAGGCAGGCTTCAAACTCATGGCTGTTTTCCTATCTTAGCCTGCCGAGGTTACTGGTGTGAACCACCATACCCAGCTAGGTAGATAAAAACTTTTCAGTGTTATCTTTTTCCCTGTACTTTCTAAGTACTTTTTGTATTTGTAAAATATTTTTCTTTACAACAAAAAGGAATATATATGAGTGAAAATACTGTGTAACCTCACCTTTCTTTTCCATCTACATCCCAAGTTCATACTCAGAAAATCATTATCAATAGTTTTTTATTTTTTTACATACAGTGACCTTTGATAAGTGTGTCATGAATACATAGAATATATGTAGAAAAGTCTATTTTATCATTTAATGTCAAAATGTATACATATCTTTTATTAAAAGCTAAAATTTATTACTACATGCACAATAAAGATCATACATGGCACCATTCACAGCTGAGAGAAATAAAGGCAAATGTAAGTACTTAATATTGTAGCTGCATTAAATTAATTGGGATGTAGATGGGAAAGAAAGGTGAGATTACACAGTGTTTTCATTCATATATTATATATTCCTTTTTGTTGTAAAGAAAAGCACCAGTAACCTTAGCAGGCTAAGATAGGAAAACGGCCATGAGTTTGAAGCCTGCCTCCAAAATGTGTGTACATATAAAAATGTAAGTTTTAATCCTCTTTCCATGATTCTCAGTGTTGACACTCACAACTCACAACAAAATTATCAGAAAAAACATGGAAGGCAAAGAACAAAAGCTGCTGATTTACCCATAGTTCAAAATCTGCTCTAAAGTTTGAGCAGGGTGAGACTAGGTAAATGTCATTTTGCTTCTCTACTAATCATCTGGTCATCTAGTGAAATTCCACCAGTAAGAAATGAAGGAAAGATTGGAAGTGGACACAGTGAGGGCTTGCCTTTTGTCCATTGACTAAATAATTAGGCTGTTCTGCATTGTCTTTGCAGCTTGAGACTTTTATTATTTTACCTAAAGACATATTTGTGGTAAAAGAAATATGGGAGGATTTTTTTGTCTCTTTTTCTCAATATACCTTTAAAGATTTCAAGATTGCTTCATATCTGGCCATATATAAGCTTTTTAAAAAATAATTTATAAAGCATGTTTACAGTGCTATTCTTCCAATATAAGTCAGCAAACTACAAATACCTGTTAATAAAAGGTCTTAAATATTTTTTGGAAGTTAGACTCTTGATTTTTAACTAAAAGTTAAAAATCTAAATAAAAAAGGTAGGAGATTGACACCCTGGTTCCTTCAGTCAGCCTTACTTACATTAGCATATATGATTTATATTTGGAGAAATGATATTTTGCTATTTATACTGTTCTTAAACTTGATATGTGAACTTAAAACTTGGTCTTCATTCAAGTCTGGGGTTTTCTTTTAAAAAATGAAAACATATCTAATTATACATATTGAGGGGTTCATCCTGAAATTTCCATACATACAGCACACACTGATAAAGTTCAATCTTTTTCTGCTCCTTTTTCAGATTGTTTTTGATTAGTGTATGAGAGAAGATACATAGTACATGATGTGTGTCTTTATGCTTTTGCAAATGACAGGATTTTCTTTATAACTCAATAGCAGTGCTCCTTTGTATTTACCACATTCTCTTCATTCATCCATTTGTTGGTGGGTACTTAAACTGATTCCATTTTACCTTGTGATGGTTAGGTTTTGTTGTCAACTTGACCATTTTAATCATCTTGGGTGAGTCTCTGAAGTTGTTTACAGGAAGGCTGCCCTCTCAGTAGGGGCAGGATATAAGGAAGCCCAAAGGAGCTAGAAACAGACATCCCTTCCTGGGAGGGCAGTGCAGGAAGGAAATTACAGAGACTGGGCATCAAGTTTGGGAAAGAGTTGCAAAATCCTGCCCAAAGGCTATATAAAGAGGGAGAAAAATCTCTCTCACCTCTCTCACCCCCCTGCCTGTTTTGTTGGTGTGTGTACAGTGTTGGTGATGGGTTTCTCTCTCCTTGGACCTGTGAAAGGGGTCCAGCCTCTTTCACCATTGTGGAACTTCCTCTGGATCTGTGGCTTCAATAAATCTTTTCCTCCCATAGCTCTGCCTAGTTTGGAGGTTCATCCCAGCAGTGTGTGGCTGTGGCATACCTATTGTGAATAATACTGCAAAAAATATGGGTATGTAAATTATTTAGTATGCTAATTTCATCATATCTTTTGAATGTGTATCCAGAAGAGTTATAGCTAGGATCATATAGTAGATCTGTTTTTAATTTTTTAAAAAAGTTACTTATGTACTTGAGAGAAAGAGCATATGGGCGTGCCAGAGCCTCTTGTCCTACTGCAAATGAACTTTATAGACACATGCCACTTTGTGCATCTAATTCTATATGGGTACTGGGGACTTGAACTTGGGCTGGCAGGCTTTGCAACAAGTGCCTTTAACTGCTGAGCCATCTCCCCAGCCTTATATTTAGTTTTTTGAGAAACCTTCCATGCTGTTCTCCATAATGGTATGGAGATAAATATTCTTTATCACCAGCAGTAAGAGTTTTATCTACATCCTTTTCTTCATATCTTTCCAGCATTTTTTTTAATTTTTAAGAGAGAGAGGGAGAAAGAATAGGCACACAAGGGTCTCTAGCCACTGCAAACTCCAAATGTATGCGTCACTTTGTGCATCTAGTTTTATGTGGTTCTAAGGAAATGAACCTTGGTCTTAGGTTTTGCAGGTAAGCACGTTAACCACTGAGTCATCTCTCTAGCCCTGTCTGTCTGTCTGTCTGTCTGTCTGTCTGTCTGTCTGTCTGTCTGTCTGTCTGTCTAGATAGCCATTCTAACTGAGTGAGATGGTAACTTATTGTGTCTTTTTTGGTTTTTCAAGATAGGGTCTTTCTCTAGACCAGGCTGATGTGGAATTCACTGTTTAGTCTCAGACTGGCCTTGAATTCACAGATCCTCCAACCTCTGCCTCCCAAGTACCCGGCTTCTCATTGTGTCTTTGATTTGTATTTCTCTGATAGCTAATGATGATAAGTACACACACACGTATTTGATATCTATTGTATGTCTTCCTTTGTGAAATGTCTGTTTAGCTCATTTGTCCATGAGTTTGTTCCTTTATACTTTCTCAATCTTAACCCTCTGTGAAATGAATACTTTGCATATACCTTTTTCCTGTATAGGTTGTCTGTTCTTCAGCTGTTTCGATGGCTTCCTTTTCTGTGTAGAGGCTTTTTAGTTTGTTGTAATCCCATTTGTTAATTTTTGTTTTTGCGTTCTGTGCTTTGTGATCCTATCAGAGAACTCCTGCACCATTGTCTTAAAAGTGTTTCTCATGTGTTTTCTTCTGCTAGTTTCAGTTTCAAGACTTACTATATTTAGTTAGGTCTTTAATCTATCATAAATTGATTTTTGTACATACAGACATGAAGGATAGGATCAAGTTTCAGTCGTTTTTACATGTAGATACTCAGTTTTCTCAGTACCATATACATCCTTAGAAATTTTATTATTGGTGTGTATCAATTCTAATGGTCATCATAATCATACCTGCCAACAGGGATAGTTGGACTTCCTCGTTTACTATTTGCATGCCTTTTGTTTCTTCTCTAAGATTCTAGTCCTGTATGGAAGAGTCATGAGAGATTGAATGTCTTTGTCTTATTCTGATCAGAGAGAAAGCCCCATTCAATATGATATTGGTATGGGTTTGTCAAGAATACTTTCATTATGTTGAGATACAGTCCTTCTATTCCTTATCTGTTCAGTCTCATTAGTGATTAGTTCATTTTATTTCTGTATGTAATCTGAGAACTTTTAAAAATAGCTGTTCACAGCATAAAGGGCAGTATGAAGGAAATAACTACATGCTATTAGATACTCATTAAAATTTTAGTGTAATTTTTAAGAATAAATAAAGTAATAAATACCTAACAGACCTGAAAAAATAGCCATTATTACTCAGCTTGCTTTTGTTTCCTTTCACTTTTTTTGTTTTCTAATCTATTCATCCCTAGCAAAAAGAAAAAAGAAAAATGAATGAACTAGTCACTTTTGTGCTTTTTTTCTTTAAATATTAAGCTACTATTTTAGTTTATCCTTACTCAACCTGGTATATATGAATACCCTGTCATATACTAACTAGCACTGTTTCTTATATCCCACCTCATCCTTCCTTATAGAGTACGTTGAGACTAGCCCTTTAATAAATAATTTTTATAGCTTTACCTAGGAAATTAAAGAGTATATATTTTTAAAATATTTTTATTTATTTGAGAGACAGTGTTCTCAGTTTTTGGGAATATGTTGGTAAACAAAACTGTATTAAAATTCCTTCACTTATATAGCACTTGTGTTGTGACACAGAAATCCTCCTACACTCCCCCCAAAACAAAAGATGAGACATGTAATGTTGTGGGGAAAAATACAAAGTAAGAGGGAATAGGATTACTTGGAAGGGACTGGAGAAACCAGCAACAAGGGTGAGGCCTCATGTGCTACTGCCTATACTATACCTGACAATGGCCTCCTAGGCTGCCTGGTGTACTGCCTCGTGAGACCTGCATGCTTCCACAAGAGATGAATTTTAGTGGGTCCAGTCTTATTAGAATCTCCTTTGGGTCATCATCAGAATTGTTGTTCTGATTTGGAGGCAGCAATACCTAGAGGATAGCATTCCACAGTAGATGAAATGATAGCCCATTTCATGGAAAACATCAGGAGTTTTGGACATTAAGAATTCTCTCTTAGACTTTCAGGTAAAGAGACATTCCATCGAGAAGGGAATTCAGATATTCATTTTGTGGGTGCCATCACGGGATCATGAGGGTGTGTGGGGGGGTTACATTCATACCATTACAAAGTAGAATGAGAAGGGGAGAGCAGTGGTCTCCTAGAAGTTCACTAAAGAGACTGCTCTGAGAAGTTAAATAAGAATTGAAAACTAGCCATTGCAAGATAGGGTGAACTTTAAGAGCAGATTTAGAGGTATGTGTCTTTTCCCCTCCTTTCACCTTCCCTCTGCTTTCCTCCCTCCCCCTCTTTCCCCTCTGAATTCATGAACATGAGTGAGTGGTTATCTACCTGAGCATGGACACAGCTTTCCAGTGACTACTCCACTGAAAACATTGATTATATTCACCCTCACCCCATCCTTCTCTTGTTCTCCTCCCCAGCAACCATTAACTTATAGTAGCTCCTCAGAATGGAATGGGACCTCATGAGCCCCTCCTTCATCCATGACAGAATGTTGACTGGCCTAATCTTGGGCATGTAAACCACAGGTTGCTGTTAGTTCATGAGTGTAAGGACCATGTCATGTCCAGAAGACAGCATTCCTCAGCATTTCTCCTCATCCTCAAAGCTTTTTCATTTTTTTCTCTCCTCTGCAATGTTCCCTCAACCTTAAGGGCTGAGCAATCAACAGTCATTTATTTCAACACTTTGACCAGTTTTGGGTGTCAGCAGTAATTCCTACCCACTACAAAAAAGAATCTTCTCTGAGTAAAGCTGGGAGCAGCATTGATCTCTGAACATAAACATAAATACTTGACAGGGACAACATGTCATTAGAAAAACAACAGTACTAGGTACCCCCCCCCCCAGGGCCTATTACCTTCCCAGCCATGCACTTTTAACCAGCTTTACTTACTGTACCAGTTATGGATTCCCTCCTGTCGAGTGGGCCCCAAATCCAATCAGAAAGCAGTTGGTTACCCTGTAACAGCCATGCCATTATTGCACTAATGGGCACATTTTATCTGGCATATCTTGGGGCCTACGTGTTCTACAGCTGGGCAATAGTGGGTGACTTCTCCCCCAGCAATCTGGATAGCACCTTCTGACACTATGAGAGCTCACCAACAGGGCAGAAACCTCCAGCTCCAGCTTGATTTCTCTGTGTCTTGCAATGGAAGTGTGTGGTGTTTTTGGCAGTAGGGCTTTACTATGTAGTTGTGGTAGACAACCAAGAGCAGTGGCTATAGACTGTATTGTTTTGAAAGCTTTAGAAACCTTCCTAGGATTTTCATCTAATAACCTATGGCTTCATGGAGCAGCATTACCCACCCATGGAATACTTCCATTCAAACTCTTTTTTTTTTAATTGATATTTTTAACAGTATATATTTATTTATTGTTGGTCTCCTCCCAGTAGGGATGTTTTTATCTTTGTTGCCCAAAATTAGGTACATTGATTTAGTAAATATTGAGCTTATATTCCCATTTCCCTCCCCCCTGTCCCCAATCCACTGGGTATCTTCCTTGGTGGGCACACTGGATCAATCCATGTGGCAAGGGGTTATGGATAGCACAGGAGGCAATAAGATTGCCCCCCGCCCTTTATGAATTGTAGCTGAGGGGGGTAATGTCTCTGGGTAATCTCTCTCACCATGGCTCTTACATTAATAGATATTTTTAATTAGCTTACATAGTAACAAGTATTAAGTTTCCATATGGCTTTTTCAGGCATCCTTGATTTTTGTTAACCCTCCTGGCACAGTTGTTTTATAATTGGAAGTCTCATTTCTCACTAAATGTTCATATAAATAGAATTTAAACTTGTAAATCATTCTGAGTTGATGTTAGTGGCTATAGATCAACAACTTTGTCTAAAGGGATAAATCTCAGAGTTATGTAGAGTTTCTCATGATCACATGGTTCTGTTTTGGTGATAGTGAGAGCGGATGGATCATACATAGAAGGAAGGAGGATCTAGATCATTTCACTAGATAGGTTAGGTTTTTAACCAGAGCAAACACTCCAAAGCCTTGTTGACATCTCAAACACCTGGTTATGTTGTGTGTAATCTGTACATAATGATAGTTGTACATCATCTGTATCACCAGAGAGTTAGTGTATGAAGATTTCTTAAACTCTGGCAGCTTTCTGGGTGGAACAACCTGAAAATGAAAGGATGTAAATATTCTAGGAGACTTGAAAGAATATTAAGGGATCCATCAGAAGGCAAGACTACTCCAGCAAGAAAGGAAAGAAAAATGAGAGCTGTATTTAGATGCTATACTAGCAAAAGTTTTCTAACATTCTCGTTGACTTTTTGAAAACTTTCTCATCTTTCTACACTTGATCCTTAACTCTCTGTCTCTGTCTCTGTCTCTCTCTCTCTCTCTCTGTGTGTGTAATTGAGTCGTTTATGGAGGTGCTTGTTAAATTCTATACCAGAAAGACTGAATTAGAATCTCAACAGTTTTTATTTCACACAGTACTCCTTGTGTTTTTGAGTTATTTACTCCCTAGTTAATCTCTAGTGCTGCATTAAAGTCAGATTCTGAAAAGTCTTAAATTTTTTTTTACTGCTGTGAAAAATGTTTTATAGTATATTTCTGTAGAAAATTGCCTTGATTTTTTTCTTTAAAGGTAGTAGATAAGAATAAAATGGAAAAATAAGGGAGACATGGTGGCACTAAAAGTTTATGGGGTCATGTGGCCTAATTTATAATCATCAGTAATTTGTTCTTTTTTTTTTCTTTTTTTTTTTTTTAGTAATTTGTTCTTAAAATACAGGTTTACACAAAAACTACACTTGATTCTGTCTCAAAAGCTAAATAAAATTAGCAGAGCACACATACTGAATTGGGCATTCCTGTTTGTCTCTTGTGTAGATGTTGAGAAATGATCTTTTCTAATCTCTCCCTGTCTAATAGTCCCAATCTCTAACTATACAGTTATATTTTCCAAAGAGAATATTTTTCTAGTTAGCCATTTTTTTTCTATTTATAATTGTATCTCCCTTGTTCAAATTGCCTGTAGCACAATTGAATTAAGGCCATTACTGCTTGATGTTAAGATTAAATATTGCTTTAAAGTATTTTTGATTAAAAGTATGTTTATTGCTTGATAACATTGTGAAGAAAATTGACATTAATAGTTTCAACTTGAATATGCTTTCTTATAGCAGAAAAAGAAAACTAAGAACTTCAATCCACCAACACGTAGAAATTGGGAAAGTAATTACTTTGGAATGCCCCTTCAGGATCTGGTTACAGCTGAAAAACCCATACCACTATTTGTTGAAAAATGTGTGGAATTTATTGAAGATACAGGTAAGATAAAAGAATCAATATAAGAGATTTGCTTTAAAGCTTCAGTTTTGCTAAATTTACAGTTTGTGATTTTTTTTTTTAAGCTGAATTTTAGAGATTGATAGTTCTCATTAGTATCATCTTTTGTTTTGTTTTTCAAGGTAAAGTCTTGCTCTAGCCCAAGCTGACCTGGAAATTTACTGTGTTGTCTCAGTGTGGCCTCAAACTCATAGCAATCCTCCTACCTCTGCCTCCTGATTGCCGGTACTAAAGGAGTGTGCCACCACACCCGGCCTCATTAGTATTAATCTTGACCTGTAACCATCTGATACTTGAAGGAAGTTTTGTGTTGTTGATGAGTAATGCTTTTGGTGATCTTCTCTTGAACCTAATAAATGACCAAGTTAAAAGCTAAAATGTTAACTCAAATACTATTTATGTTTCCTATTTTACACATGAACCTTTTAATTTAGAGCCATAGCTACAGATGTTTAAAAGGGTAATTCATTCTACATATAATGATATTATTCATCCAATAGTTCTAGCTTGATGTGATTTATATAATTTGAGAGTTTTTTTGTTTGTTTGTTTTTGTTTGGTGGGGTGTGGGTTACTGAGACAGGATTTCACCCCGGAACTCACTGTGTTGCTCCAACCTGGCCTGGCCTCAAGCTCATCCTCCTACCTCAGGCTCCCAAGTGCTAGGATTAAAGGCATGTGTCACCACACCTGGCTTGTTTGAGTTATTTTTTAAGAAATGTACAGATAATGCCACTTTTTTTTTTCAAAAACTTGCTTTTATGTTCATTTAGTCTAATGCAAATGGTTAAAACTGAAAAAATTAAGAGTCAGAGGTGGGGGGAATAGAGGAAAAAAGATTGTTGTTTGGTCTTGAGACAGGGTTTCATGTATCCCAGGCTGGCCTAGAACTCACTGTGTAGCTCAAAATGACATTGAACTCCTAATCTTCCCCTGGGATTACAGGCATGTACCACTACACCAGGTTTTATGTGGCACTTGGGGAATCAACCAACAGGTAATTTGTATTTTCAAGTGCTTTGGTAAAAATATACTGAATATTGTTTGGGAATAGTCCTGCTATAAACATTTATATACAAATATGTTTCACATGGTAATTGTTTGAACAAACTGGCAAGCTATTTACCACAAGACTGTATGAAGGTTCAAATCTCTGCACATCCTCACTAACACATGTATTTTCTATGTGGTAATTTTTACCATGATATTTCTTTTAATATGGATTTCAGTTAATCTGTAGATTACTTTGGAAGTATTGCTATTTTAACACTATTGATTTCCAATTCATGAATGCTTCATGTCTTTGCATTTATTTAGGTCTTAAGTTTTTCCATCTCTGTTTTGTAGTCTCCAGTGTACAGATCTTGCCTTGATTAAATTTACCTTGAGGCTTTCATTGCATGCTTTGTAAATAGAATTCTTTTCTTTTTTGGGCATATGTATGTGTAGGGTATGTGTCCATGTGTATACATGTTATGAGTATGGGAACATGTATGTATGCAGATGTGCATCCACTGTGTGTATAAGCTAGAGGTCAACATTGAATGTCATCTCAAGTGCTCTCTACCTTATTCTTTGAGACAGGGTCTCTTACTGAACCTAAAACTCACTAGCTGTTAGCCAGTGCATCCCAGGAATTTTCATCTCCACTTCCCCTGCACTGGGATTACAGAGCACACTGCCATGCCTAGTACTTTTTAGGTCTGTAAAGGGGATCTGAACTTGGGTTATCATGCTTGTGCAGCAAATGCTCTACCCACTGAGCCATCTCCCAGACCTAGATAGTAATTGTTTCATTAATTTTATTTTTTGCAGTGCGTATGCAGACATATAGAACTGTTGATCCTGTAACTTGGCAAGAATTGTTTTACTAGCTCTATTAAGTATTTTGTGTGTGGCATATTCTTTGGAATTTTTTTGTGTGCATGCACACACTTATAAAAAATGTCTGTGGTTAGTAGTAGCTTTACTTCGTTCTGACTTGGGTGGTTTTATTTCTTTTTGTCCTGAATTGAACTTCTAATACATTGGTGCCCATTGTGAAGAGCTAGTACCTCTTTGTCTTGTTCCTTATCTTAGGGAAAAGCTCTGTCATCATTGTGATTTCCCTTAACTTTTTCATAAATGTTCTTTATCATATTGAGGAAATTCTCTTTTGTGTAGTTTCCTAAAGCTGTCATAACCATAACAGAGTCTTAATGAAATGAATAAAATAGCATAAAATTAGCCTGTCAGTGTTCTGAAGTCTGGATGTCTGAATCAAGGCATCAATCAGCAGGACAAGGATTCCTCTGAATTCTTCCTTGCTTTTGATATTTAGTGGTGATCCATGGCTTGCAGCTGTATTATTCCAGTACTTCATTTTGACAATTTTACTGTTTTCTTTTTGATACGGACACAAAATATATTGGGTTAAAGGACCGCTTACCAGCCAATATGACCTTATCTTGAATGTATCTGTAAGAACACTATCTGAATTAAGTCTCCATCTGAGATTTTAAAGGTTAACATTTCAGAAAATCTTGTGAGGAGACACAATTCAACCTATTGGTAGCTTTTATTCCTAGTTTGTTGAGTTGTTTTGTGGGGTTTTTAGTCATGAAAGGTGTCAATTCCAATAATTTTTCTGTAGTCATGATAATGTAAATTTTCCTCTTTCATTCTAGTGATTTGGTTGTTGCATTGAGTTTGCTTACTTATATAAAGTTGAACCACCCTTGCATTTCTGGAGCCAAAGTCTCACTTGTTCATCGTGTGTGTGTGTGTGTGTGTGTGTGTGTGTGTGTGTGTGTGTGTGTGTGTACCTTTAAATGTGCTGCTGAATTTAGTTTGTATTTTATTGAAATTGCATTTATGCTTACAAACAATTTATTGGTGGTCTTTGTCATTTTCTTGTGTCTTTGGATTTAATATAGCAATGCCAACCTCAGAATGAGTTGGAGAGAGTGTTTCCTCTTATATAGTATGGTACCATAGTGTCAATGTTCTCCAGTTTGAAAAGCATGCAGTCCACAGAGTCTATTGAGACATTGTCATGCTATAGGCTCCCTAATTTTTATTTCTGTATCTTGTGATTTTTTTTTAGCTCTCTGTGTTTGTTGTCAGTGTGCCTTCTGTTGTTGCTAATCTCATCTTCTTTTTCTAATATGTAATTTCTGATCAGCTGTCAGGAAAACACAAGGCCAAGTTAGATTAAGTTGTGCTTTTGGTTAAATTAAGTAGAATTTGTAGACAAAGTGAAGATGTTCCTGCTATAGAAGAACTTCTTTTTTTAGTGGTGGGATTGTAACGAGAATTCTGCACAGCAGTTGAACACCTGGGATTTTACCGCTGCATTTCCCCCTGAGTTCATGTCCTTTAATGCCAAGGAATTAGACACTTGGACAGAATCATTTTCTCTAATCTCACGTTTAATCTATTTTAAAGTCAGTTAAAGAATTTGGAAAAGAGTTAGGGGAGCAGCCCAGTCACCACTATGGGGAAAAAAACAGAGAGAGTTTTAACAGAATTTATGCTGTTCAGCTAAACAAGCAAAAGGGTTTAGGTGGGAGAGAAATCCAGCCCCCCCCCAAACTGGTGGGGGAGAGGGGCTGGAGGGGGAGACCTTACAGGTCCCTAGAGAGTCAGAGGTCTTCCTTCTAGGACACCATGTGGAAGAAGAAGGAAACTTTGTCCTAGGGAAGTTAATTTTTAAGTTCCCCCAGATGAGTCAGAGAGACAGCTGATTGGTCTACATCTGACCAATCAGTTTTAGTGCCTAGGTTTGGGCTCTGGCTAGAGACACCCTCCCACTTAAGGGGAGGGTTCTATGGAGCTGCCTGACCCATCACAGGATATTGTCTCCTCTTATAGGCTGTTCATAGTCCTTTTTGTTCACTTTTATGTTTTATTTCAGTTATGTTAGATTAGACCAAGTTGCAGATAGGTGAGTGTTAGTTACTCTGCCAGAATTTTTACTTGCATGTGGATATAGTGAATCTGGCATGCCCTCCTATTACACATTAATTATGAAGACACAGGAACATTCTCTAAAGTTTAGCTGTTATTTCTGGTAAAAGTGAGTTAGAAGAATAAATGCTAATGACATTCTCTATATGTTATAAATACTGTGTTCTGACACATCAATGATAGATAAAATAATTGACAATGAAACATCTTTATTACTAATTTCAATATAACTTTAAGTTAAACATTCTTATTCAAGCTTCCTTTTTTCTTTACTTGCTGTTTGTAAGAACTCTCATCTTGATTTCACGACCCTTTTTCACTGAATATCACTCTTGTCTTATCCTGGATAATTCTTCACACTCAGTTCCACTATTTATCCATTTGACACAACCTCAATTTTGACTGAACTCTGTCTAATTTTGTGTTTTAAATGGAACAGGTTCGTGGCTATAGAAAAACATAAGCCTGTCCATCTAACTTCAAACATCTTAAATAGCTACCTATATTTCCCATTACCCCTAGTCAATTTGCTTACATATGGTTTTGTTTTTGGTTTTGGTTTTTTTTTTTTTTTTTTTTTTTTTTTTTTTTTTTTTTTTTTTTTTTTTTTTTTTTTTTTTTTTTTTTTTTTTTTTTTTTTTTTTTTTTTTTTTTTTTTTTTTTTTTTTTTTTTTTTTTGTAATACCCACTTTTTGATTGAGTGAGAGAGACAGGGTCTCATGTAGTTCAAGCTGGCCTTGAACTCTGATCCTCCTCTGTCTACTTCCCAAGTGCTGGGATTATAGGTGCATACCACAGTGCCTGGCTCTTTATTTCTTTTCTCACATTTTTTTAACTTTGAACATTGCAAGAATCGTATGTTTGAACATCTGTAAACCTTTTATCTGGATCCACCAGTTTTTAACTTTTTTTGCTAAATTTTCTTCTCCAATACTTACTTAGGCAGAAGAATTTGAGATTAAGCTACAGATGTTATAATACTGACTCCTATTATTTGCTCATCATCCTGTCATTCTCCATATAGCCACAATGTAAATACCATGTTCAGAAAAGTGAGTTTAATAGCATTCAGCACGGAATCTGTTCAGAGTCCATCAGTTGTCCAGTTGATCTATTTTTTGCTCTAATTAGACTCTACTGTGGATCATTCCGTCTCGTTTTTTGGTATGCTTTAGATTTTTTTTCTTTACATTTAAGAGATGGGCCCTTGTAGGAAGTCAGTTGTGAAAGCATGCCCTAAAGGGGTTTAGGGTAATTCTTGAAAGAAGGTTGTTATAAAAGCCTTGACTTCCAAGTTGTTCATGTTATGTTTCCCCATGTATGCTTCCATCTTGTAATGCAGCTTAGAGCCAAGGTATGCACTAAAATAAGCCTCTTTATAAAGTAGAGTTGCCTTGGGCATTTCATTATAGTAACAAAACACTCACTTTTCATAATTTAAATTTATATCAGCTAATTTGCAATTATGCCAACATTAAGTTACACCATTACAAAAAGGGTGATTAGTTTATGGGTTATAATAGCATTGGGTGATCAAGTGTAAGATGCACTGTGGTTATGCTAAACACCATTAGGCAAAATGTGGGCAAAAGCAATAGCACTTTTTTATTTATTTGCAAGAGAGAGAGAATATGGGCATACTAGGGTGTTTTGCCACTATAGATGAACTCCAGACGCATGCACCCACCTTGTTGTGCATCTGGCTTTTTGTGGGTACTAGGAAATCAAACCTGGGTAGGCAGGCTTTGCAAGCAAGCACCCTTAACCACTGAGCCATCTCCTTAGCCCTAGCACTTTTTTGTTTTGGTGTTTCAAGGTGAGGTCTCACTCTAGCCCAGGCTGACCTGGAACTCACTCTGTAGTCCCGGTCACAGTGATCCTTCTACCTTTGAGGCCTCCTCCCAGTGCTGGGATTAAAGGTGTTTTTAATAAAGCAATTTCTACAGGGTAGGGAATGCTTAAGCCTCTAGAAATAGTATCTATTACCTTTTGTCAGTCCCCCAAGTGAAATAATTACTTTTAGAATGTAATAATAGGTTTTAGCAAATGCTTACTACTTTATAAACTTTCATTGTACTATAAAACATACAGTTATTAATTTTTATACCTTATTGAAGTTTATGTACAATTGCAATATTGATTTTACAGAAGAGGAAACTGAGGCCAGAGAAATTATTAACTTGTCTGAAGTCACACGCTTGATTCCATTTCAGACTCTGCTTACCATTACTGTATATGGGTGGTTTTTATAACCAAAAGGTTTTAGAAGCAAATAACAATAGAAAATACCAGTTAACCTATAAAAAGAACTTAAATATCACCTGTGATTTCATAATGGATACACACCATAAACATACATGGCTTTTTCAAGAAGGAAATTTAACCTGTTTTGTAATATTTGGGATGCATAAGCAATTTTTAATATGAAAAGGTACTGCTTTTTGAAATTATTTTTTATAGCTTATTCCATTATTGATAATTATACATTATTCAGTAATTGCATAATTCTGAACTCAATATTTTTGTTAAAAGAATGCTTTTATGTCATGGGTAAACACGAAATTACTGTTTGCATCTGCAATGATAGAAAGCTTGCAAAGAGAAGAAACTATTCACTGATGTCAGATCAAGGCTTTCCAAAAGAATCTGCGCTATGTATTAAATAGGACAAACTAATGACCCTACCCATGTGATGTTGAGGAAGCCACTTAACTATGTTAAGATTGCCTCTTATCTTTATAAATCCTCTTATTTCGAAGATAGAATTAAAACAATGCATGTAATACTGGATTTGAGAAATTTTAATCATTGAATATGTGATGGTAATCTCTTGTCAACTTGATTGGATCTAGATTTACTAGGCATGTCTGTGAGGGAGTTTCTAGATTAGGTTAATTGATTTGGGTAAGATCTGTGGACAGAACTATCCCATGAATGGGAATCTTAACACAAAATAAAAGGAGAAAGTGAGCGGAGTACTGTGAATTAACTGTGATAAGCTGCTTCTAGCTCCTCTTGTAACACTTTCCTTATATTGCTTTTGTCAAGTAGTTGTCACAGCAACAAGAAAATGACTTACAGAGAAAATTAGTACTAGGAAGTGTAGCCATTGGTGTCACAAGCCTGACCTTGTGGTTCATTTGTCTTTGGAATTTGTTTGTAAGAGGAATGTGATATAGTTTGGAATTTGGGGCTAGAAAAGCTCTGCTGGCTCTAAGCAGGGTTTAAGAGACTATCCTGGTAGAAGTTTAGAAGACCAGAATGGTGAGAAAAATGCAGCTGGTATAGGACCAGTTCATACTGTAGGGGCTGAGCTGGGGATTAGAATTTAGATAGTGCCCAGTAAAAATTCCAGTGCACCTCAATATTTAAGAGATACCTGAATTCTTGTCTACAAAGTTAAAGAATTAAAATCATAGACAACCAGAGTTTAAGGTATAGTGGGAGACTTTTGTCATAGTCAACCACACGCCACTGGGATGTATCTCCAAACCAGGCACAAGTGTGGAGTGTTGCAGTTAGCTTTCTCTGTTGCTGTGCAGAAAGAACCCAAGCAAAAGTGGCTTGTGGAGGAAAGGGTTTATTAGGATTACGGACTCAAGGGGAGACTCCATCTTGGCAGGGAAAATGATGGCATGAGCAGAGGGGTGGACATCACCTCCACCACAGCACTGCAAACAGCGGCAGGAAAGTGTGCCAAACACTGGCAAGGGGAAGCTGGCTTATAACCCCTATAAGCCCATCCCTGACAACACAGCTCTATCAAGGTTGTAAAATCCAAACTGCCATCAGCGGAGGATCTATCAATCAGAACACATTCATTTATTTGTGAAGGACACCTAGATCAAACTATGACAGGGAGGAAGTATTTATTGAAATAACAGATCCAGGGGAAGTTCCAAAAATGAAGGAAAAGGCTGGCTCCCTTTGACAGATCTAAGCAGAGAGACAGAGGCCCAGCACCTCCAAAGCAAGCAAGCAACTCTGTCACTCACAAACTGCAGGACTGCCAGACTTGAGCTCTGACTGCTCATTGCATATGTATCCTTGGAACTTTGTATCCAGTTTAGAAATACCTCAGGGCCAGACCCCAGGAGGCCAGGCCAAAGTGACACCTCCAGCTAGAAGGCTGGAGATAATTCACAATCTTTAATAAAACTTTGATTCTATTGTGGGCATCTATTCAAACTACCACAACTTTATTTAAAGAAAAATGGGGAATTACAGAATTCTCCAGCCACTAGTGTGGGGAGAACACATGGGAGAGGTTTTAGCAAAATCTATGCTGTTTAATAGGCAGCAAAAGAAAAGATAACAGAGGGCTCCCATCATGAAAAAAATTCATGTGGGGAGATCTTGAGCCCCCTCCCTTCACCCAAGCCTAAGAGCTGAGGTGAGGGGCCTTACCTGGAAAATGAAATTCCTCCTTCTAGGACGCCATGTGGGAAGACGAGACTGGGCTTTGTTTTAGTGACCTTTTAAAACTTCCACCAGGTAAGTCAGAGAGAAAGCTGATTGGTCTATACCTGACCAATCATTTTTATCATCTAGGTTTGAGCTCTGGCTAGAGACACCTCCCACTCAAGGGGAGGGAGTTTATGGAGCTTGTCTGAAACTCAAAATCCCCCCTCTGAAGTAACCTTAACTGCTGTTAGGGTATTGGGGTGTGGAATTGGGGGGGGGGGAATCACCAGAAAAAAGTACATACGTGTTTTTAAAAAGTCAAACAAGAATACCCATTTTCATCTTGTAGGAGGCAAGGCAAAGCGCCAACTGCAGAGGGGTTAAGGAGGTGCTTGGCAACATTGTGTTGGGTCTCTCCCCTAAACTCCCACAATATGGTTTTAGAGGGGAACAAGGACTCTATTGGGAACTGGGCTAATAACCATTCAAGGTGTAGTTTGGCAAATAATCTGGCTGTGTTCTGCCTTTGTCCTGAGAGTTTGAGTAAGGTTGAATTTAACAGTAATGGACAAAACTGGGGAGATGGTTCAGTGGGTGAAGGTGCTTATTTGAAAAGCCTGCTGGCTCAGGTTTGATGCCCCAGTCATAAAGCCAGGTGCATAAAGTGCATGCATCTGGAGTTTGTTTGCAGTGGCAAGAGGCTCTGTCTGGCATGCTCATATTCAGATTCTCTCTCTCTCAAATAAGTATTTTTAAAGTATTGACTAATGTGTTTAGCAGAGGAAATTAAAGGCATAATGGCACTCATTGTGTTATGGTTATTTTATTGCTATTACCCAGGTGTACAGTGAGAAAGGCAACATTTTAATTTTTTTTAATGTGCAGTTTGGTGGGGAAAAGTTTGAAATTACCGACAAGGCAGATTCAAAGAAGATGCAACTGTTTAAGGAGATTAGCATACTGGGATAACAGGAAAGATGCCCTGAAGGCAAGATCCCACCATTGAAGGATCTGTCTCATGAAAATATAAATTTATTTGGCTGGAGAGAGCCTAAACTGACAATGTCAGTGCAAAGGTTCCCTATTTGAAAGCAACTGTCTCCAAGTGTTTCCCCAGGGCCAGCAAATGGAGAGGAAGTGGGAGGGTCTATGGAATGATGACTCCTAACATCAATATGAGTGGAAGAGGAGATTATCTCAACCCTGGATCAGTCTACAGCTGACATAGCTCTCAACCTTATAGTTTACTTATAAATTCTTTCATTTACTTTTTATTGATAGCTTGCATAATTATAGACAATAAACCATGGTAATTCCTTCCCCACATTCCACCCTTCTCTCAGTCTCTATTATTTTTAAAAATATTTTTTTTATTTATTTGGAAGGAGAGGAGAGAAAGAGAGAATGGGCACACCAGGTCCTCTAGCCACTGCAAACGAACTCCAAATGCGTGCACCACCATGTGCAGTCTGGCTTTATGTGGGTACTGGGGAATTGAACTCGGGTTGTTAGGTTTTACAGGCAAGTGCCTTTACTACTAAGCCATCTCTCCAGCCACACTTCCTTGTTTTCTTAAGTTGGCTTCCTGTGTTCTCTTTCTGGAGTTTGGTTTCTTATAATCATTCTTTTGAATTCTTCGTCAGGCATTTCATCTAAGTCAGTCTCACTGGGGGTTCATTTCTGATGGATTTATAATTTTTGGTGGAATTATCTTGATTTTTTTGTTTGTTTCTTGTATTATAATGTAGAGATTTTTGTATCTCGTGTTAATTCCGTGCTTGGGTTTTCTAATTATCTGCTGTATTCTTAGACTTGTAGTTCTATATCTTCAGGGTGGGAGCCTAAGATGCCACGAGTGGCTCTTATGTTACTCCCCAAGTAACCACAGAAGAGACACAATGTGTTGTAGTTGCCTGCTATGCAAATATTCTAGTAGAATGGGTGGAGCAAAATACAGTCCTGATATCCAAGTGGGCAATAAATACATATAAACAAGACGTCGCAGTATTTATGTAAGGGTGGGGATTAAACTGGTAATCTAACAAAGCCAAAGTTCCTCAGGGTGTGGGTTAATGTTCACCCTTAATCCTTGTCAACTGGGAAACTGAGATTCCTAGTCTTTAATGGGTTCTAGTGAGACCCTGCCCCCAAGAAAGACAAAATGACAAAAAAGGCCCTATAAATCAAGTTATCAAAAGTGACACTTAAAACCCAATTTATTTAAGAATGGAAAAACCAACCGAAAGTACATGAACTCTAACACATAACCTGCCCTGACATGGAAGGTGCATTTAGCACTTCCAGTGCAGGCTTATTTACCTGGCTTTGGGGTAGGTATGTTACCTTTTGGGATGGCTTCCATGTTCCCTCTTTGTCGCACTGTGGGCTCAGCCAGTCTGATTGGGTCAGTGGATCTGCTGTTCAGATCAGCTGTGCTGGATGCTGTGTGGCTGCGGGATGGCTCTGGTTCCTTGGGGTTCCCAGTTCTCCAGAGGTTCCTGGTGCCGGTTGTTGGGTGAGGGGAGGGTGCCTTGAAGCTTTTGAGGATCTGCTGGGATGGCCCATGGTATCTTCTTCTGGAGCTGTCCAGCTGGTCCCTTGTCTTCTTCACATTGTCTCCCCTACCCTTGCCATGTGAGTGGAGAATGCTCTCATTGTGGTTCAAGATGGCTCAGGCAAGAACTTTCCAGAAACGCATTGTGTTAGTGTTTCCAAGGTGGGGGTTGGCAGGGTGGGGGGGGCTGAGCACTGGGAAGAAACCATTTCAAAACCCCCCTATAAACTGGTGACTACCTGGCTATTTATTTATTTTTGTTTATGGCTATTGTGTAGTCAGGTCACTAGCATCATTGCCAGGTTACCATCTGCTTTCATTTCCTCCTAACTATGTTGGGGGCTGAGTAGTCCCCAGTTGCTCCTGGAACTTTTCTGAAGTGGCTAGTCTGCCTTACAGTGAATGAGTAGGTATTTCAATATTTAACATTTAGTCTTTCCTACTATAGAAGCTGATGGAATTGTGATCCAAGGGGCTAGACTTTATCCCAAGTTGATAACAGAACTTTGGCCTTGTGGTAATGGTCTGTAGACATGAAGAATGCAAGATCAAATGGGTCATGAAGGCTTGCTCCATGGTTCCAGAGAGCCTCTCAAGCCAAGCAGTATGTAGCAGGATCAGGATCCCTGCAAGGAAGCTCTGAGAGGCAATTGTGTGAAGATGAAACCCAGTGAAGTTAAACTGGAGACTGTGGGGTGTTGGAAATTCCAGGAGCCTGGGATGTCTACTGAAGAAACACGTAGGCACAGAGTGGATCACAGCCCGAGAGAAGCTGTGTGTGTTGTTGGGGCCTCACTGGAGGAGTAGAGCTACCCCAAACCCTTTGCAGCCCAGATGATTCCATCTCCAGCCCAGATGCTAGACATGGAGCCTTGGAATTTGGTGTTTGCCCCTCTGAGTTTTGGTCTCACTCTGGTTTAATCATTCCTTGTTATGCCCTCATCCTTCTCTTTGGGCTTCAATGTTTACGCTGTGTCATTCTCTATTGGAAGTATGCAAAACTTATTTACTAATTTCATAAGGGCTCTCATTTAAGCAATTGCTTTGAGTCTCAGAAGTTATTTTGGACTTTTGAAGTGTTGGGACTGGTAAAGAATGTGGGGACTTTTTAAATTTGGCTAAATGCATTTTGCATCATGAGATGACTGTGAGCTTATGGGGACAAAAGATGGAAGGTTAATGCTCAAAAGTCAGGGGTAGACTTACCATCTCTATGCTTGATCATAGCCAAAAGACCAAGAAGCATTTTATGGTTAATCTCTACTGTCAACGTGATTAGATTTAGGATCACCTTGGAGACAAATTTCTGGGCATGTTTGTGAGGGAGTTTATCGATTTGATTGAGTTGGGAAGACTCATCCTAATTTGAGCTGAGGTCCAGAACTGAATAAAAGGCAGAATAGGAACTGAGCACGAGCATTCATTTATCTCCTATCTAACTGCAAACTGATCAGTTGCCTGAAGCTCCTGCTGCCAAGCCTTCTCTGCCATGATGGATTGTGCTCTCCAACTGTGAGCCAGAATAAACCCTTCCTCCTTTTTATTCTTTGTTCCTTCCCTTTTTTTATACTCTCCCACTCCATGGCACTGAAAAACAAAACCTCAGAAAAAACTTGTTATTAAGAAAAAACCTGCCTTTGATCTTCATAGAAGTTTTGTGCCTGAAATGTCACACATTTCTGGTAAAAATTCTTCTGTTAATATTAACTTCATACTAACCATCTCTTTAGCATATCAAAACCTTATTTCACTTAGCTTGAATGAAGTCAGCATGAACATTGATCAAATATAAAAGAATAGCAGGCTTCTTGAACAAAATACTGCATAGTATCAGGGACAATAATTTTATGACTTGTATTACAGCATATTCTTATACATAGCACATAGTGGGCATTTGATCAAGAAACACTAAATCTTATGTTAAATAATAAAAATAATAGGTTTCCATGTTCATATTTCTTTTGCCTTTACTGAAGTACATCATCACAGTTTTAATTATTTGTAACCATCTCATTTATTTGTGCCCTTTGTGTATATCTGGTTTGTATTTGCCGTCTCAGCACTGGAGGCACAGGCATATGCAGCCATGCCCAGCTTTTTATATGCTAGGGATACTTGCACAGCACTGAGCCATCTCTATCCCCAATTCTGTGTCTATTTTAAGAGAATGCACATTATGTTGTTGGATAGTCTGTGTGTGTTTAGTTGGCTTATCCCGTTATTCAAGTCTTGAATTTTTTTGGTGATCTTTATCTAGTTGTTCTACTTATAATTATAGCATACTATTGTAGTCTACTCTCTTCACTTCATAGTTGAACTTCAGTTTTGTCCAGTTTTGACTCATATTTTGGAATGCTCATTTGGTATATTTGTTCATAATTATTGCATCTTTTTGATGGATTCACTCTGGTACTGTATAATGAGTTCTTCCATTGTATAACAAGTTTTGATGTTATACTCTATTTTTTTCTGATACTAGGAAAAGCTGACCCATCTGTCTTTGTTTCTATTTTCATAGATATATTTTTCAATACTTTTAGGTGGTTTTATTTTGTTTTGTTGGAGACAAGGTTCTCCTATGTTTTCTGTGCTGTGCTTGAAACTAGGCTCAAATAATCCTTCCTTCAGCCTCCGAATAGCTGATGCCACAGGTGTCTACCTCTGTTAGTCTCTGTTACAAAGAGGAGAGTTAAGTTTTAATTGTTATAATTAACGTCTTAAACTTTTTAATCATGCTTTTAATTATATCCAACTTTGTTTCAAAAGTTTATAAAACTCCTTTACAGGTCTGTGTCCCGTTCCTTTTATTATTCTCACAAATTATATCTTTACATTATATCTTTATACTTTGTGTGTCTGTTAACATCAGTTTGTATCTATTGTTGTATGCATTTGTCATTAAAATAGTATCGACAAAATGAGAAATAATGAATCAGAACAGAAATATAGCCACTGGTTTATGTACTCGCCTGTACATCTTAAGTTTTTGTTCCTTTGTTTTTTGCTTGTTCTGTTTCATTATTTTTGTAGCCTCAAGTTTCTGTCTACTTACTCCATTTCAGCTTAGAATGCTCCCTATCATTTCTTACAGGACACATCTAGTGGTGAGCTCTCAACTTGTGTTTCTCTCAGAATACCTTAATTTCTCCTTCATTTTTGAAGACTGGTTTTGCCAGACAAATAATTTTTGGTAGGTAGTTGGGGTTTTTGTTTTTGTTTTTTAATCATAGTACCTTAAATACATTATCCAACTGCTTTATAACTTCCATGGTTCTCGAAAATACATAGGCCGATGCTGTTTTGAAGATTCTTTGTATGTGACAGTCCTTGAGCTTTTTTTTTTCTCTTTTTTTCTTTTGAACTGGATAATCTCAAGCACGCTAAAGTTCAGAGGATTCTTTGCTCTATCTGCCCATAACCTGCTGTAATGCCTCTGTAATGAATCCTGCATTTTACTTATTGTACTTTTCAGCCTCCACATTTCTCTTTGGAGTCAGTAGTTCTACAATTTCTGTGTTTCTATTGATAGTATTTTTTGTTTGTTTGTTTTTAGTGTTTTTTGTAGCCCAAGGTGCACTGATTGTAGCTGAGGATGGCCTTGAGCTTCCAATCCTTCTTCCTCTACCTCCCAACTGCTGGAGTATAGCACACACTACATTGCTCTATCACTAATTCACTGTTCTGATTTCCAGTAGGTCTTTGCTCATGGCTTTCTTTATCTCTTTGTTGATAATGAAAACTTTATTAGTGTAATGACTGGACTGCCTCATAAACAACTTCTGTTGATTTTTTTTTCCTATAATGGACCATACTTCGGTGCTTTCTTTGCATACCTCTTAATTTTTGGTGAAAATAGATTGCTTTGAATTGTAGGTCTGGAAATCAGATCCTTCCCACTCACTGGGACTTCTTTTTGCTGTTTGCTAGTTCAATAACTTCTCAACAACTGTTGTAGTATATATTCTCTTTGTTGATTTTTGCCTTTGAAATCTGTGCTTTGTAAATGATTGGAGCCAAAGGAAGTCCTATGGGTGAAAGATGTCCTTTGCACTCTTCCTCCTGGGAACCACCAGAGAAGTTAACATCTATAACCACAGTTATTTATGAAGAATTGGTCTATGTTACTCCCTCTGGCACTTAGCAATTTATACCCAGAATTTAGGCTCCTCATGGCTCTTTACAGTCTAGGATGTGGAGCATAGTAAGGGCCTAACTTAAAGGTTCTTTCTTCCCAAACACTTCCTATGATTATTGGAGGGTAGGAGGTTGTTTTTGGTTTGGGTGTTTTTGGTTTGGGTGTTTCGGGCTTTTTGTTGTTGTTGTTGTTGTTATTGTTGTTGTTGAAGATTCCAGTTCTGTAAGTTAATTTTGACCCTTTTGGTAGCTCATTAGTACAAGACTGAGTCCAGGAATGCCCTTGTCTACCACATTTCATGATATCACTTCCTATGAATATGTTTATCTAATATGGAGATTATTGATAAATCTTGCTACTTTACCCTTTATGATCTGTTTTATGTGTTATTTGAACCTTGAAGGTGCACACAAAGGCACTAAACCCCTCAGTTTATATTTGTAATTCAAATAGGATTTAGACTGTTTTTGTCTTTTATAATGAATAGAATGGTACTTGATTAAAAGGTAACTTTTAATTTTCAGAATTTTTATTTTTAATTTTAGAATATTGAGATATATTTTTAATCCCATTATTGATAGGTGACCAATATAGAAACTGAATGGTTCAAGTACAAATCGAACTTGGCTAATTCACATCTTGATAATATTCTTGCTTTTTAAAAATTTGTTATTAGGGCTGGAGAGATGGCTCATTGGTTAAAGTGTTTTCCTGCAAAGCCTAAAGACCCCAGTTCAGTTCCCCAGTACCCAAATGAAGTCAGATGCATGGTACTGCATGTGGAGTTCATTTGCAGCAGCTAGACGCCCTGGTGCTCCCCATTCCCTCTGTCTCTCTGCCTCTCTCTGCTTGCAGATAATTTAGGAGGCAAGATTTTAACATGGATGATTACCCTATAGGATTAATTTAAATTTAGCAAGTACTATAGTTTATCATTTAGAGCTTGCCAAAATTGGCATTATTGATATATTTTATTAAAGATCATCTAAGATGTTAGGTCTTCCCAGGTAGTAAATGTCATTTGGTTGTAGATGCTAGTCACATCAGCCATGACCTTCACAGCAATATCTAGACCAATATTTGATAGAATAACTAACTTCTATACCTATGCTAGTCAAGTTAACACATAAAACAGACCATTTCACTATCTATACTTAGGAAAGAATGTTAAGAATAAACATGTATTTTTCATGACTTTTATAAACGGATCTATGAACTGAACTGCCTAGTGTGAAACTCATAAAAATATAATTTCAGCTTACAGAAAAACATAAAACTATTTCAGGGAGCTGCCATATATTTTCATTTTGCCCATTTGCTTCTTCTAGATATATAGAAGGCACATGTATCTACATAACCCCAAAACCTTCGAGGATAAGTTGCAAGCATCAGGCCTAAGCTTTGTATATTTTTAACCTTAAGAATACATTATTTTATAAAAACTACAGTAACCAACCATGAAAGTAAGAAATAATATTGACTAATGTATAGTACAAATTCCAGTTTTATCACATGCTAAATCTCTTAAGATAGTTGAGAACCTAGCTTAAGTGCATTGTATTCTCATTCAGTCTTTCTGATTGACTTACTAACTGAATCAGGGTAGCCTAGCTTGCTATGAACTCACTATCTAACCAAGAATGACCTCAAACTTCTGATCTCCCTGCCTTTAAGTTGTAGGAGGTGCATGCTGGGTGTCAAACTTGGATCACCATGATTGCTAGGCAAACATTCTACATCTCTGACCCTGATTAAAATTTTAGTTCCCTTAATTTAGATGAAATCTTTGGCCTCCATTGTCTTCCTTGACCTTCATATGTTCAACAACACAAGCTAACTTGTAGGATGTTTCTGGATTTGGGTTTGTCTGTTTCCTCATTATTAGATTACAATTAGACATTTTGGTCTAGGAAGATTGCTCAGTGATTAGAGCACTTGTCTAAAATTGGTTCTACAATAGTGATATTTCGTCCCTATCTATGGAAATACATTTTAGTTTTAGTCTCCCTTTTTATATCGATAATTCTCTGATAGTGAAAAATCTTGCCTCCATTATTTTCAATATATTTACTCTTTTGTTCAAGTCTAGAATACACAAAATACATGCCATTCTAGAATGGAAACTTAAATATTTGCTTACAGTTCTTTTAATATTTAAGGACTGATTATGTAATCTACACTAAACTTAGAGATACAGTTAAATACATTTTGACCAATGCATATACCTGTTATGATATAGAACATCTTGTCTCCCCTTTGTCCTTTCCTAACTAATCTTCCAGCCACCAGAAACAAATGCTTCTCATTGTTCTTTATTGTAGTGAAGAATTGCCTGCCTTAGAACATCGCATAAATCACATCACGGCAGAGATACTCTTTTGTTTCTGACTTCCTTCTGTCCATCTGTTTTTTGAGACTTGCTATATTGCCCAGGCTGGCTGAGTCTTTTAATTGCTAGGATTTCAGACATGTGCCACCACATTTGACTTAACTGGCTTCTTTCACAAATCAGTATTTATGAGATTAATTACGCCTTTTTATAGCCCTAACTTTGACTCCATAAAACTTTTGACAGTAGTTTTGTATTCATTTTATTTTTATCAGCTTCATAGATTTCTGAAAACGGTTAACACTTGTGTCTCTTTCATAGAATAATGTTTGTAAAGAATGAAATACTACTAACCAGAAAGAAATGGAGAATTTTGTCTTTCTCACAGTGATCCTCCTTGCTCTGCTTCTCACATGCTGGAATTAAAGGCATGTGTCACAAGCCCAGCTTAAAGTTCAGTAATTCTTTGCTTTGTCGTATGTACACTGTCATTGAACTTTTAGCAGGTTTTTTTTTGTTATTATATTTCTTTCTTCTTAAATTTCCAGGTGAGGAGAGGGATTTTGTGCAGTTTGGCTTGAATAGAGTGAAGTTGAAATGAAAGATTTGTCTTGCTAAACTGTAGCTTTCTCCAGAGAGCAGACTTTGGGGGGGGGGTTGCTATCTATATTGTTTAGTTTTAAGGGAGAGTTGCCTCAAAAAGATTGTTTTATATGTATGTATGTATGTTTTCAGGGGTTTGATCTACACTTGGAAAGAATAGGAAAAAATATATATATTGTTTGGAACTTAATATTTAAATGGTTTCAAATAGGAAAGTTCATCCATTAGGAACTTATTTTAAAATGCTCAAAATATCCCATTCTTAAACATTTAATTTTTTTTACTGTTATTAAGGCTACAGGGCTAAATACATTATTTGTTATACATATTTCTTATAAACATATATACCTATATTTAATTTTAGGATTATGTACTGAAGGGTTATACCGTGTTAGTGGAAATAAAACTGATCAAGACAACATTCAAAAGCAGTTTGATCAAGGTAAGATAATTGTTTTTCTTATTGAGGTTTCATGACTGGATAGTGGGTTTTTATTTGAACTTTAGAAAATGAATATTGGGCAAAGAGAGTTTGAAGGTTGTGATTAGAAATATTAACCATAATAGATGATACAGTAAAGGTACAGAAGAGGTAGGAATAGTCTGTTCGTCTTTATACAGCACCAAATTATTACTTTCTCTAGAGCCTTTTGTGATGGAGCTGGGATTTATAAGAGAAAGTTTCAATTATAAAACTTTCAAGATATACTTAAAAGAAACAGTTGGATCAAGAAAATACAAGATTGTATGTGTATTTTGATATAAGTGTGAAGGCAGAAGATATACAGGAACTGGGGCTAGGGAGGTGGCTCAGCAGATAGAATGTTTACCATGTAATCCTGAGTACCACATGTAAGGGGCTGAACCTGAACCCTTGGCAGGCTTCTGTAAATGCCAGCATGCAGGTGGTGAGATGGGAGATAGATACAGAAAATTTCCCAGAAGCTCATGGACCAGCTAGCCTACTGAACACAGAAAGGAACAACAATGAGAACAAAAGACCTTCCCCAGAATGAGTTAGAAGGTGAAGGCTGTCACCTTGAAGTTGTCCTCTGACCTCCACATACATGCAAATGGTATGTCCGTTCACGGACACACACACACACACACACACACACACACACACACACACACTCGAGTGTGTACATACATTACAAAAGAAGGAAAGACCTAACTGAGAAGCGAAGACACTTCAAAGTCTTATAGGCTCATAAGGAATGGACTTTATAGGTTTTGCATTTCCTAATCCAATAAATTATCTCACAAATTAAAGGCTAATTGTATAAAGCCATCATGAGAACTAGAATAAAGATAAACTGACACGATGGATCTGCATCTTTTTATATCAAAGTTAGTGCTATGTGCAAGTGAATTACAAGTGAAATTTTTGGTTTTCGTGGTATTGGCTAACCAACCTTTAAAGGTAAAATCAAAGCTGAATTCTCCCTACTCATAGTTTAGGAAAATCCTAAATTTGATTTGGGAAAAAAAAAAAAGGAAAGAAAAGAAAACTATAAAAACTAGGGCTGGAGAGGTGACTCAGACACTTGCCTACAAAGCCCAACAACCCTGGGTTCAATCTCTGAGTACCCATGTGAGTCAGATGCACAAAGTAGAGCATGCATCTGGAGTTGGTTTGCAGTGGCTGGCTGGAAGCCCTGACACTCCCATATTTATTCATTCTCTCTGTCTCTCTGTCTCTCTGTCTCTCTGTCTCTCTCTCTCTCTCTCTCTCTCTCTCTCTCTCTCTCTCTCTCTCTCTCATCTCTCTGCTTATAGATAAAATTAAATTAAAAAAACAGGTAAACATGAACCCAAAACAATAAGCTACACTGCTGAAAATTATAAAAATTCTGTGTGCATATAAGGCATAAGGAAAATCATATGTGTCAGTTACTTTTCTTGTTGCTGGGACAAATACCTGACCAAAGCAACTTCAGCTGACAGTTTGAGGGGATACAGTCCATAATGGTAGGGAAGGCATGGTGACAAGAGCATGAAGTAGCTGGTCACATTATATCCATAGTCAGAAAGCAAAGTAGAGTGAGGAATAATGGTGCTCAGTTTACTTTCTCATTTTTATTCAGTCTGGAATCCCCTGGGATAGTGCCACTCACCTAACTTAGTCTAGATAATCCTTCACAAACATGCCCAGAGGCTTGTTTCCATGGTGATATAGGTTCTGTCAAGTTGACAGTGAGGTTAAACCATCATAGGAGACAAACTTTGGGGAATACCTATATAGATTAAACCACCACTAAATATTAGAAAATAAGCCCAGCTTCTACCAGTGACAAAGAAGTAAAGATTTATTTTAAAGGTTATAATTATTGGGGCTGGAAAGATGGCTTAGTGGTTAAAAGTGTGTGCCATATAAGCTGATGACCAGAGTCCAGATCCCCAGAACCACATAAAAGCAGATAGTAGTACAGTCACCTAATCCCTGCATATCTACAGCAAGATGGGATGTGGAGACAGGAGAATCTCCAAACTCAAGGGCCAGCTAGCCTGGTGTATGTAGCACCAAGCAACAAGAGAGTCCCTTCTCTCAAACACGATAGGAGAGAGCTAAAACTCCAACGTTTTCCTCTGGGTCTCCATGTACTGGTGTGTGTGCATGGACACACACAAGATTATTAACAATGAAAAGGATTGTTGAGCTGGAGAGATGGCTAAGCAGTTAAGGCACTTGCCTGCAAAGCCTAAAGACCTGGGTTTAATTCTCCAGTACCCACCTAAAGCCAGTTGCACAATGGTGCATGCCTCTGGAGTTCATTTGCAGTGGCTGGAGGCCCTGGTGCGTTCATTCTCTGTCTTCTCTTCTCCCTCCCCTCTGCATAATAAATAATATTTTTTAAATAGAGATTGTTGGTAGAGTCTTAGTCCTCTTTGTTAGAGAAATTTTATTTAAAGGAATTTGTTACGGAAGCCCTTACATAAGTGTACCAAGGTATTTGTTGCAGCATTGCTCATAATAACAAAACAAAACAAAAAAAGTGGTAGGAGGAAAACGACCCTGTGTCTCTGTAAATATTGACTCCTTAGTTGGCATGTGGAATAATTGATTTGTGTTTGATAAAATGCCAAAATATTAGTTGTTTATATGTATAAAAATATGCGATTGTCAAAAAGTGGCCGACTTCTCCATTTAAAAATAAACTATTAGACTTTATAATATCACATTGGTAAAATTTCACTTTTAGTAATGACTCTTGGATTTGTCTTTGGTTTTATTTTCTAGTCTTGCTTTTCTCTTACTGTTTTTATGTGCCAGACAAGTTGATCTTTCTAGATGTCATCTTTTTTATCATCACAGCGATGGTGATAAGAGTAAATAAGGGGATAATTGAGATAATACATGTGAAGAATTTTTTTGTACCAAGTACCATATTAAATGTTCATCAAGTAATTCATTCAAGGAACGTAGCCTAAGAAAATAAACTTTAATTCATAAGTGTTTCTGCATATTTGAAATAAATTTAAATGTTCAGTAATAAAATAATGTATAACTTGGCCACTTCGGGGAAATAGTTTGTACTTATTAAAATTTTTTACGTAGAACAAAATGTTAATTGGTGATTCTGGGGTGTAAGGACAAGCATTTTACAAATCTAGGCAAGCTGTATTCTCAGTTCTTTCTGCCTGTTGTTTGAAGACAGGGTATGGTGGCTTGAATCAGAAAGTGCTGTTGGCTAGCTTTTCTGGATCTGTGTAGTTTTGTCAGCCTTGAAAAAAAAGTGACTAATGAGAACTAACTAGAGAAATGCCTGTTCAGCTTACCTCTACAATAAATTTTCACATGCATTTTTTTTTTATTTGTCTTACAGATCATAGCATCAGTCTGGTGTCAATGGAAGTGACAGTCAATGCTGTAGCTGGAGCTCTCAAAGCTTTCTTTGCAGATTTGCCAGACCCTTTGATTCCATACTCACTTCATCCAGAGCTGCTGGAAGCAGCAAGTAAGGAATGCTTTTTCCAGAAGAGATGGTGATGCAGGCTTTGAATATTATTTGCTAAAATCAGTCATGTACTAAAATTTATAACTCAAAGTTTAGCTTTTCTAGAACTCTTTTTCTTCTAAATTGAAATAAAATTCAGGTTCCTGTGGTTGGCCCTATTCACTTTAGCTAGCCTAGCCGATGATTGCAGCGCTTCTAGAAGATCATTGTACGTGCTTTCAGACTCAAAGGCATTACAAGAAAATTACCCAAATGGGTGTAGATGTCTTTTATTGACTTGAGTAAAATATTAACCTGTATGTACAGGTTGTGGTCTGATACACATGTATATGGTGTCAAGGATCTAGCTCAATTGACTAGTGCATGCCTAACACATCTGTTAAAAATTAAAACTTAATTCAGTATGTTTCCCTACTTTGACATCACTTACGTATTTCCAGTTTGCACACTCATTTATTTGGAAAATAGAGCCTAAAGTTTATTTGGACATCAAAAACTAGTATTTAAATTAATGACTAAAATTAACATTTCTAATTTTTCTTTCTTAATATTTCTTTCTCATTGCAAATTATCAAATTCGTTTAGGTGAGATTACCTCACTATATTTTTTATTCTATTAATTGTTTCAGGGTTTTGTTTTTAATTAAAAACTTTGGAGAACCGGGTGTGGTGGCACTCAGGAGTCAGAGGTAGGTCAGCCTGGCCTAGAGTGAGACCCTACCTCACAAAAACAAACAAACAAAAAAAAAACCTTTGGATATACCATCAGAAGATATAGTTGCCATATACATATTCCCATATGTAAACTGGGAAAGGGGTTCAGTTGGTAGCTTAGATTTTACTTCTTAACCATAAACTTACGACATATAAGAGACCAGTTTAGAAGTAAAATGTGACAAATGAGAATTTGTTAGTATGTAATAATACTACCATGATAATGTGATATTCACATTGCCCTCAAGTGAAAGAGGAATAACAGGAAAGATATCCCTTATCTCCTATTGTTGCAGGACTACATCTTAGTTCCTCTGCTTCTTAAGTTGCATAAACTTGGAAAAATAGCTACATTAAATTATAAGAGGCAAACAGATTTATAAGTAAGTAGTTAATTCTAAATGGACATATAATTACATAAATATGCTTCAAGCACATTCTTTTGGTTTTTCAAGGTAAGGTCTCACTCTAGCCCAGACTGACCTGGAATTCACTATGTAGTCTCAGGCTGGCCTCGAACTCATGGTGATCCTCTACCTCTGCCACTTGAGTGCTGGGATTAAAGGCATGTGCCTGGCTAAACACATTCTTAATTTTTAAAAATTTTATAAAATATTTGAAAGTGTGTTAATTTTACATGAAATTTTCTCTACTTTTACAGAAATACCAGATAAAACAGAACGCCTTCATGCCTTGAAAGAAATTGTTAAGAAATTTCATCATGTAAACTATGATGTGTTCAGATATATAATAACACATCTAAACAGGTACTTGATTTGATTTTGCATAGAAAATGCAGTACCTATTTTAAGCATGTAAACTTTATAAATTGGTAATTGTAAGATTTTTTTAATGTGTTTATTTGAGAAAGTATGGACACGCTACAGCCTCTTTCTGCTGCAGACAGACTACAGATGCATGCACACTTTTGTGCATCTGGCTTTATGTGGGATTGCTGGAATGTTCCATGGGATGGAGGGCTATGAGTTGCACAAGCAGTAGACAGATTTTTTTTTTTGGGGGGGGGGCGCAATGCCTCTGGATATTCCCACCATCGTGGCTCTTACAATCTTTCTGAATCCTCTTCTGCAAAGTTCCCTGAGCCATGATGGGTGAGTTTTAAATCTGCTTTAGTGTTGAGCTCTTAAGCGTCTCTGGGTTTCTACTTTGGAATGTTTTGAGTTTCTTCATGTCTGTCTCCATTACCCTGGTGCAGTTTGTCAAGCTTACTATGGAAACAGCACTCTTGCTCATTTCGCCACTTCTTCTGTGACTTCAACTGAGCCCTAGATGATGTGTTAGGGGTGGTTCATCTCCTACCAGAAAGTTAGCTATCATTTCAGGTCTTGTTGGTACAGTTGAATAGTCCACAGTTTCACTGCCTTCTGAAAAATACAAACATTCTCCAATGGAGAGTGAGATCAGCATAGGTTAAATGGGGCAAACATTGTTAGTTTGGCAAGATTATACTGGGTGTAGCCTCTCTTTAGAAGTTCAGATTCTTGCTTGTCATAGGAATTTGGCTTGGATCCCAGGTTCTTTGCCAATGAGCAGATCTCTTAGCCAATCAGAGGGCCTTTGATTACCCATCTACATTGAATGCCACTATTGCACAGGTAAGTTGCTATTGTATTGCCATGCTCCCTGCTTTCTCCCAACATCATTGGCCAATTTTCCCTGGCAGCTCATGTAGCACATTCCAGCACTATACCAACTAGCTATCTGGGCACTGGCTTTCTTCCAGATTCCAGCCAGGTCTCTCGGTGATGTGTGACTGTAGCCTATGGTGTCTTCAGCAATAGGGTCTTATCTTTTACCTTGGATGGGTAATCAAATGCTTTGACCAAAGGCTGTCTTGTTTTGGGGACCTCCTACGTCTCCATTCAACAGCACAGTGTGGGAAGTAACCAATTACTGGGACAGGGAGTTAAAGGCCAGAGCCACTTGTATTAGTACTAGTCTTGTTTCTGATTATAGTGGAAATGTTTCTTTCAAGTTTTTCCCCATTTAGTATGATGTTGGCTATAGGCTTATCATAAATGGCCTTTATTATATTGAGATGCGTTCCTTCTATTCCCACTTTCTTTAGGACTTTTACATTTCTTGTTTTTGTAGTTTTTTCTGTTTCTCCTTTATTCTTTTGTATTACCTATTTGAATATGGTTTATTTTTTCCTGCTTTCTGGTGTATTTTTTTTCTTTTGCTTCAGTCTGAAGGATACCTTCAAGTATTTTCTGTAGAGCTGGCTTTGTAGACATAAATTCCTTTAGCCTGTTTTTGTTGTGGAACATCCTTATTTCTTCTTCCATTGTTATGGATAGCTTTGCTGAATATAGTAATAATGGCTGACAGTTGTTGCCTTTCAAGACTTGAACTACATTACCCTAAGCCCTTCTTACTTTTAAGGTTTGTGTTGAGTAATCTGCTGTTACTCTGATGGGTTTGCCTTTACAAGTAACTTGAAGTCTCTTACTGCCTTCAATATATTTTCTTTGATCTATGTGTTCAGTAGTTTAATTATAACATGGCATGGAGAGGTTCTTCGCTGTTTTTTTTTTTTCTGTTTGATGTTCTAATGCTTCCTGTATTTGCATTTGCACCACCTTATTTGGGGGAAATTCTCTTCTATGATTTTTTTTAAATTTCTACTACACTCTGAGAGTGAAATTCTCCTTCCACTGTACCATGAATTTTCTCATGTTTAATCTCTTCATAGTATCATGAATGTCTTGAAATTCCCATTCATACTTTCCTTTTAGCTTGTCTTTTTGTTTCTTTTTGTTGGACTTTTTTGCCACCTTGTCTTCCAGATTAGATATTCTTTCCTCGACTTGATCTATTCTATTGGTTGGACTTTCTGCACAGTTTCGTATTTGATTTGTATTTTTCATTTCAAGCAATTCTGATTGGAATTTCTTTATTATTTCTATTTCCTTACTCATATCAACGTTTTTATTTCTTTAAGTTGGTTTTGTGTGTTCTCCTGGAGTTTGTTTTCTTCTTTGATTCCTTTGATTTCTTCTTTGATGTCTGAGCACAATTAAAATCATTCTTTTGAATTCTTTGTCAGGCATTTCATCTAACTCATTCTCATTGAAGGTCATTTCTGATGGATTTATATGTTTTGGTGGAATTATATTTGCTTGATTTTTTTTGTATGTGTGTGTATAATGCAGAGATTTTTGAATTCAGTTCTTGAATATTTTAAAGGTTGAAGCCTAATGTACCAAATGTGGCTCTTATGTTACTCCCAAAGTGACCAAAGAAGTAACCCAATGAGTTGTAGTTGCCTGCTATGTAAATATTCTAGTAGGTTATAGCAAAATACAGGTCTAACATGCTAATTCAATATACACACAAACAAAACCAGCAGAGGGTATTTATACAAGGGTGGGGATTAAACTGGCAATCTTAACAAAGCCAAAGCTTGTAAGGGTGTATGTTAACTCACACCCTTAATCTTGTTGACTGGGAGGCTGAGATATCTGGTTTATACTTGGTTCCAGGTCAGCCTGGGACATAATGAGAGCCCCGCACCCAAGAAAGACAGGAGAGGAAGACAAGAAGACACTGTAAA
The DNA here is from genome assembly GCA_004024765.1 of Zapus hudsonius. NCBI lineage: Eukaryota > Metazoa > Chordata > Mammalia > Rodentia > Dipodidae > Zapus > Zapus hudsonius. The sequence continues at coordinate 10,880 of PVHP010010126.1, read as the reverse complement.
TCTAGAGATATCAAATGCTACAAATTTTCTTTCAAGATCCAGCTTATTTAAGAATTACAAAGCCTGCCAAAAGTGCACAGTCAACTCTAGACCACCCTATTACCTCTATGTGACCTCTAGTCACATACTTAAGCTGAGTATGAGGCTGCCTACCTCCAAGTTGGGTTGTTGGCTGGCTAGGTCCGAGAATGTGCTGATTAGACATGCTGTGCTGGATGCTGGTGGCTCTGGGTGCTTTGTTCTCTTGGATTCCCCAGATCACAGATCCTTTTGCATTCATAACCCCATGGTGAATGACCTCTTCTGTGATCACTCAGTGGACTGGGGACAGGGAAGAGGACATATAAGAGGATATAGCATGAGTGGAATGGGACCAGTAGTAAAGCCTAATGACCTGAGTTCAGTTCCCCAGTACCCACGTAAAAGGCAGGTGCACAAAGTGGCACTTGCTTCTGGAATTCATGTGTAGGAGCATGAGGCCCTAGCACACAATCTTTCTGCTGGTCATGGTAACACATTCCTTGAATCCCAGCACTCAGGAGACCAATCGCTGAGTTCAGCCTGAGACTACATAGTGAATTCCAGGTTTTCCTGGGCTAGAGGGAGACCCTACCTCAAAAACAAAACAAAAAGTAAAAAATTATATAGAGAGAAATTAAAGAAAGATAATAAAAAATGCTTAGTCACAGAAAAGTAAAAGGAATTTTCAGGTAGGCCAATTCAGTTGGTTGTTTGCCCATGTGCACACTTACATGTGTGCATGCCATGTTTTCTCACAGTGCTGGGAATGCAGTGCATGTTTCATAGGGATTCCATTCTAGCAAAGGAGAAAAATCTACATACAATAGATAGTTGACATATGGCAAAGTTTGTAAAAGTGAACCTATGAAGTTATTCTGTGATTATTTTGTCTTTCTCCATATCAGGTGGATATCAAATGGTTATTCTTTCTTTTATTATTCCCAAATCTGTTCTATTTTTATTTTCTGTCCCTTCTCACAGCTTTAGTTATCACTTCTCATTTAGGGACATTTAGTGTTGTTACTTATAAGTAGTCTTCCTCTGCCAAATTTTATTTCTGTCCTCCCTTGATTCTAATGCCAAAATGATCTTTTCAGAACACCTTTGTTTTAAGATTTCTTACTATTAAATAGTACTCTGGCATTTGGATAAAATCTAAACTGTTTTTACACTAAATATTCTAGCTCCTTTTGTCATGTCTTCTTCCTTATCTCCCACACATCAATTAAGCTTCATCCAGAAGTGTCCTTTTGTGTTCCATCTTCACATACCTGCCTCAGTGGTTCTCACTGTGCTCCCCAAAACAGCAGGATCAGTGTCCCCTGGAAACAGGTTAGGAATATAGGTAACTAGGCCCCACCCCAGACAATGAAACACAGAGGCTTGAGATACTCACCAGCAGTTTGTGTTTAACAAGTCCTCCAGGGGAGTTCAGCTTCTCTTCTTTCCTTTTATTCTTCTATATCTGTTACCCTTAACTTAAGCATTTCTTGTCCATGAAGCCTTCCCTGGCCACCCTCACTTCTAACTTCCCTTTTTAAAATTTAATTTATTTTTATTTATTTGAGGAGAGACAGAAAGAGGCAGAGAGAGTCTGTGTGTGTGCATCCCTTGAGTGTGTGTGTGCACCAGGGCCTCCTTATACTGCAAATGAACTCCAGATGCATGTACTATTTTGTGCATCTGGCTTTACCTAAGTACTAGGGACTCAAACCCAGGCCATTAGGTTTTGCAAGTAGTACCTTAAACAGTTGAGCCATCTCTACAACCCCACCCTCACTTCTAACTGTCCCTTTGTATTATCTGACTCCTCAATTAGACCTCATTGCCATACTCCTAATTTTATAGATATTTCCAGAGTCTAGCTACATAGAAACAGCATAATGAGCCTTCAAGCTACTTAGTATTTATTAACAAAAGGCTGACTTTGAGTGTTCTATTTAGTTCTTTTTTTTAACAATAATGACTTTTACCACAGAACTGTTATACTTTACATGAGTATCTTCTGTGTTTTAGAGTTCCCTTTCATTTAGATTACATTTTTTGTAATTAAAAAAGTCTGTAAATTCAGGATTTTCCTGTTATCCTACAGACTTCTAGACTGTCCTCCCTTCTTTCCACACTGTCCTGCTTCAGTGGACTACCATGCCCAGCTTGGACTGTTCTTTATATGTGAAATAGAAGGGCTGAATAAACTCCTAAAGATTTCTCCTAACTTAATAATTTTGAGTTCTGTTTCAAGATTTGCCTTTTATGCCTTGCTTGTTAAAGGTGACAAAGGGTCTTGCTCATGTATTTCAAGAAGTGTATGCAAACCACTTCAAAAAGTGGATACAAAATAATGGATGACCATTGTAAATTATTCAATCATGAGAATTTTCAACAAGATTTTGTTTTGAATCAGGTGTCTTTCAAATGACAAAAATCTAGCAATGTACAAGATATTTAATATTTTAATAGATTGTTTTATAGGCTATGGGAAACTTTTTTAAAGTTAAAATTTTTTGGTTGAATGAGTTATGATAAAATAATTGTTCTAAAGATTGTTTAAAGAGGTGGCCATAACCTGGCTTATTTTTTAATCTTCCACAATAGTCTAAGAATCAGGATGCACAATTAAAATTGGTTGTTTGGAAATCCATTAATATTTGTCATTTAGCCTTCTCATTCTAGAGGAAAAGGGTTTTTTTTTTAATATATACAAATTAAAATTAGATCTGTATGTTAACTCTTAAGACTATTGGCATTCACATAATAAATGGATTTTTCTTGATATCTCTTGTTTTAGAATATAGTTTAATAATTTGATGGTAGGAGAAAAGGTAAATAATAAAACTTTGGGATAAGTTCTAATTCCTTTTTTTTTCCTTTATAATTTCAGGGTTAGTCAACAAAATAAAATCAACCTAATGACAGCAGACAATTTATCCATCTGTTTTTGGCCAACCTTGATGAGACCTGATTTTGAAAATCGAGAGTTTCTGTCTACCACTAAGATCCATCAGTCTGTTGTGGAAACATTCATTCAGCAGTGTCAGTTTTTCTTTTACAATGGAGAAATTGTAGAAACTGTGAATACTGTGGCTCCTCCACCACCTTCCAACCCAGGACAATTGGTGGAATCAATGGTACCACTTCAGTTGCCACCACCATTGCAACCTCAACTAATTCAGCCACAATTACAGACAGATCCTCTGGGTATTATATAAGTAGAATGTGATTGCAGACAGCCTGAAATTGGACAGAAAGCAAATCTAGACGTGCATGTTTCAGGGTTCAGTAGTAAACTTCATGTTTCATACAGACATCCACATTCAAAATGATGAGACATTGTCTCTGAACTATATGGTATTCCTTATTGACTTACATTACAAATGTAAAACATGTGGAAAGCATGACTGGAGAGGTTTAACTTTTATAAACAAAAATAGCTATAAAATACAAAGCTGCTGCTGCATGCAACCTTATTGCAATCAGTATATCATTCCTGTGGCAATTTCTGTCACATTATATTGTGAATAAAATTTTTCTATAGAAATTAAATGATTTAAAAACTTACATATATCAAACATTTAATGCTTTCAGCCTGCTTTATGGCTGGTTTTGTTATTTGATGTGCTAATTTGGGAACTTCATTTACATTCTAGCAATCTGTAGATAACTAAAGCCCAATTACCTGTTTTATAATTTCAGGCTACTTATGTCATGCTTGGGATGTTGTTTGAAAGAAAGAAAAAAAATACATGTAACATATTTTCTATTTCTGCACCTTCACCATCTAAGAGAACCTGTGGATGATTTGATGAGAGGGTAAATTAACCTATTTCTTTTATGCACATACCAAGGACATGCGTGTGGCTAAAGTAAGTTGATAATGTGGTGCAAAGGTAGTTATCGCCAACTCATTTCTTCATGGTCCATAATGAAAGAAACTTTTTGTATACAGTTCTGTAAACAGATGCATGTTCAAAAGATCTATGATGGTCTTGTAATCTTAATCTAATATATTTTAGATATTTTAATTTTTTCCCTCTTGGGGAATACATTTAGTATAGTGTAGAGAAATACTTCATGACATTTTCATATAAGATTATATAACTTTTCAAACATAACCATAAAATTTGTTGTAGAAAATTCTTTAAACCAAACATTTTAATCTAAGACTTCAATTAAATCTGTTCCTTGGATCTATTTTTATGTGACCCTTGAAAACATATCCAAAAAAAATCCATTGCTAATAATAGCAATAAAAATACCTTGGGTACTGACAGACTCCTTGGAGTGTGTATATATCTAATCACAACCGTGTATTCATATTATTTTCTGTGATATGTTGTACTAAAATCCAAAGTGGCTTTTGCACCATTTTATTTCTCCCTTTGATGTTGGTACCAGAGTTGCTATAAATGACTGCTGCTTTGGGGTTAAATATTTTGTTAGTGAAGATGCAACCAGAACACTAAATTATGGATGAAATTTCCTGAATAAGTAACACAGGTAAATTTAGTTGGAATTTATTCTAAATTCTTTTATCAAATCACATGCCTCTTTTTTTTCTGGAAAGGGAAACAATGGTTTATTTGCTGTTGCTAGGTCATATTTTGTCTAGTAAAGAAAACTCAATGTAATCTAGGTGACCTTATGTGTATTATAGTAAATAGATGGTTTTGAGATTCAAGGCTCCTAAGAGTTTGATTTGCTCCCTTTTTTTCTAAAATAAATATTCTTTCCCAATTGTTATGTCCTAGGTATTACACTTCCAATTTCCACTTCAAAACCAAGATGTCGACATGAACCAGGCTGCTGTTGAACTACATGTATATTATAAATTATCTTATTTGTGTTATATGCTTACATGTTATTATCTTTTCTAAGAAAACAAAGTCCCTATTATTCCTATTGCAAAGCACACAGGAATTATGAAAGTACAGTAATTTTTTTAAAAAATTCCGGTAAATGTAGTATTCCTAACTTGTTCTATATTACTTATACCTGTTGTCTATATAGCTTTAATTTATAGCTGTCAGTTAACATTGGCATGTCTGGCAAAAGAAATTAAACTTTAAGAGTTTTATAAACTGTTTCTAGGTTGCTAAAGAATTTATTTTTCTACTATAAATGGTATAGACAAGGCATCAAACTATGTACAGGAAAAAAGCCTATTTCTATTGCAGGTAGGCTGAAAAGAATTTTCAGAACTATTCATATCTTTGATTCATTCTGTCATAACTTTACTGTGTAATATGTGAATCCCAGTTTATTTAAGCTATTCTTTTATACTGTATTAATTTAATATTTGACTACACTTAGAATCATTTTATTATTAAAAAATAGTGCTTATCATTTTCCATGTTAACCACTTTACACCTTTCCTAAAACTTACCTCTGCTTTTCTATGCATTCTCTCATTGATTTGGCACACTACATAGTAAGTCATTTAAGTATTCTACATGTGATTCAATTAAACAGTAGATTACAGTGAAAATTAAAGTCAGTTGATAGCTCAGTTGGCTACACTTGCTTGTGTTTGTTTTTGCCAAGGGTTTAATTGTTTTTAAATATTGGAAAAATAATTCTAAAAAAGGAATTAATTTAATTGTTTTCTGGCAAGTTACTAGAATATTTCACTGTTTATGGGCATATATATGAGACTTCTTAAAAGGGTTAAAAGAATAGTAAGATAGTCTTATGGGTCAACATTAAGGCATGTTTTACAATATTAAATAAAATTATACCTATATACTTTGCCATTGTTTCATTTAAAGTTACTATAATATTGACTCGACTATCTAGGTCAGCAATATAAAGAAGCATATAGTTGGTTGCTAAAACATTGAGTAGATTTTTTTTTAATCAAGTTCTGTTCAATGTAGACTTGTTAGGATATAAAAATAATTTTAAGAACAAAATTCCAGGCACAATATATTTCTGTTTGAAATAATATTTTTATTAGTATGTTTTCTCCTTAACATTCACAGTGTAAATACTGTAGGTAAAAGCAATCTAACTTAGCCAAAAAGCAGCATTTATTTTCCATACTGTGTATAAATAATGTAGACCTTTTTTTATTTTTTTGAGGTACTGGAATATAATTTCTAATATCTCTTAGATATATAAAAAGGGAACAATTAAAGTGAGAATTTAGGCCTTAGCTTCCATGGTGATTTTTAGTTTTTTTTTATACAGTATTAATTGTGATGCTATTTGTCAACTGGATATAAATATATATAATTTTAAAAAGTCAAAAGTGGTTTCTTTCTTTCTTTGTAATTAATGTAATTTTGTGCTTCACCCAAAGGATGCTGCAGTAAATTTAAGCATTGGTAAAGCTGATGTACTGTGAATAAACATGAAGAAGCTGTGCAATTTTAAGTTATAGTTATCTGTTTTTACCATTTTGTTAGTTAAAAAATTAATTTTTCAAGTAAAATATGAAAAAAAATTTATACTAATAAAATGTAATTTATTAGCTATATTATTGAGCTTTCCCTGTACTATGAAGAGAAATCCAAAAATCATTCTGGGTGTATGTGAAAATTAGATTTTAGAAATAGGAAAGTAATGCACAGATTTGTAGTAGTATTAATATTACCTGAATCTGAATTTTGAGCCCCTGGAAATACTTTTAAGGCCTTTTCTAGTTATCACAGAACTATTAACAATGGAGAATATATTTTTGTTTTCTTATCATGGCTTACGAATAATAAGCTAAACTTTATGGGACTATGTTGTCATATTCTTTGGCTCTGGTGAGGTCTGTTTGACTTGAATCTGTTAATCTTAAATTTAATAATCTTCCATAATAGTATTTGAATTCTTGAAATTCTTGGCCCTTTCAAATTAACCAAATTCTATCTATTGCTGCTTCTGCATGTCCTTGAAAAGATTGTTTGAACATTAATTCCTCATATTTTTACATCTAATGATACCCACATATCACAGTCGTCATAAAGCAGTTCAGGTCTGCTCTAATGAACTCTGGGATCTTCACTTAAATCTCACACAAATACAGTTCACTCTTTTGTTACCTCTTTGGGGAACAAGATGTGGAGAGTTATGGAATCTCATTCACATCTGAATTAAGTAGTAGGAATAGTTTTGAGAAGCCAGTAGGTGATGGAGAAAGTTAACATTTTTACGTATAAATAAATAATATGTAAAATTATAGTTCTTTAATACAATATTGGCAGTTCCTGTTTAGTTGTATTTGCTACTTGTTACTGCTAAGGCCTGCAATACACACATATTTCTGACACTGTAAGTAGATGTCAAAGAATTTATGTTTGAGAAACAAAACTTAATCCCAGAGTAAACTTCCTATTTAATTACATTTTTCTCAGATGCAAAGTTATTGTGAGCAATTTGGTTGGTAATGGCTCTCCTATCCTAATACTTTGCCTAAAGTTCAGTTAAAAGATTCTTAGAGTTTTAATCATTTTTTTAAAATTTATTTCTGTATTGTTTAATTTCAGTGTAAGTGGTGTGGATTTTGCAATTGCCCTTTTGTTTGTTACTTCACATTTGACCTAAGTCTTAAATTATGTGTATTTTTTCATCAGGTCATTTTAATGTGTCCATGAATTGTGAATCATCATATTCTTGGTATTTCATTTTCTCCAAATAAATTTAGGTGTTCAAGAAGGCGGCTTAATACTTAAGTCCCTAAAATAGTTAAGAAACTCAGAAACAATATACACTATCTTACTCATTATTTGTGTAGAATTCAGTTTATTTTTATATGCATAGATGAAATGTTAAATACCTAGCTGTCTGAGAGAACATAGTTACTCCTAAATTCAATTAGGAGAAATTGCACTTCTAGAAATTTTTTCATTTGTTGGCAATAATGTATAGTTTCTGAAGATAAAAATAAAATGACTACTAGCAGTGTATTTTTAAAATGCAAACTTTCACCTAGTAATTTAGTTGCAAAATTATTAATGACTTACCTTGAAATTATTCTCTTCACGGTATAGATCAGAAGTTAATACAATTTTTCTGGAAAGTTAATATCTTACAATTTACAGGACATATGATCACTACAGCACTACTTATCTCTGCTACTATAGTGTGAATGTAGCTATAAACAATTTAGAAATGAATTAACATGACTGTTCTAATAAAGTTACAGTTTACCCACAGATCCCAGTTGGCTGATTGCTGGCATTATAATGTTAGTAAAACAAAGCTCCAGTTTGTATCTATGTGATAATTTATGATTATTTCAAAGTAATATATATTATTTCAATATTAGATAGATAGATAGATAGATAGATAGATAGATAGATAGATAGATAGATAGATAGATAGATAGATAGATAGGTATGCACTGGGGCCTCTTGCTGTTACAAATAAATACCAGGTGCACCACTTTTGCTTCTGGCTTATGAGAGTGGCTTGAGAATTGAATCCTGGCAGGCAATCTTTTGCAAGCAAACCCCTGAGACATCTTCCCAGTCCCTGGAATGGTCCTTTTAAATGATCTTAATAAAAAAGATAGGACTTGTATTTTAATTGTGTTAGTGCTGAATTGTTTATACAGGCTTATTTCTATTCTGAAGGATTTAAAGAGTTGACAGCATTCATATCCACATAATGTACATTATAATGGCCGCAGTCAATATTACAGTCAATTGTAGCAGAGATATTGAAGTGATAGTTAACCAGAACATCAAAATCATACCCATAGTGGTTGCCAATGTATATGACAGTGAGTGGTCTCTAGGGTATGTAGACCTCACTTGCTCTAGACTTCTAGAATACTGGAGTTTTGGGAAACTTTCATATGTGTAATTAAGTCTTCATTCAACAGGTATGTCTTATTGAACATCAGAATTCAAAATGAAGAATATAAATGTAATCAGAAATTATGAAGTCACATTTCAATGTCATCAATAGAGAAATTGTGTTATGTTAAAATACACAGGGATGGTCACCAAAGGATCCTATCTCTTCACATTAACCCACACTGAAGACCCACCTTGATACCATATCAGAGAATTCACTCTGGCCATATGAAGGGATTGAAAAGCCCCAGAAGTGAATTCAAGTGCCAGAACTTCATGCTGGATTATCATACTGAATATAAAAGGCTGCTAACCACAAATTAAATTTTGCTTATCGATTTACAGTCTCCAAGAGGGTTTCCAGTGAAGTCCTGGTATTCATGTTTGTGTATGGGCCCCTCTTTGTTGTACTAAGATTATTCTTTATGACTGTAAGCATTTTCTAAGATCATAAAGTTCAAGTGGAATTTAAAATCAGGCCAGATTTGATTATATAATTTTTTAAACCACAGTTCTAAAAATATACCTTTCTCAGACTGCCTTTATTTTACTGAAAGCCAGACTTCTATATATTTTAACTATTAAAGACTTAAAGCAACGGGACATTGAGTTCTACTTGTAAGATGGTTTGGATCAACTTTGTGGAGAGGATCTAGAAAAAGTGATAGAGGTGTTAGTGAAAATTTGAACGCCATCAGAAAGCTAACAAGATGGAAAGAAGGAAAGAAAGACCTAGATTTATGAGCTTTTCTTGGGAACACTTTCTCCTTGGGGGTATTTTGATGTTTTTTTATTATTATTTTTAGGTGTAGGCAGAGGTATCCATGAGGAAGGACAGGGCTCTTAAGCTGTTCAGGTAGACAGAAGAGAAGAAAGAGTTTAGGGCCTTGTGAGCATTTCTACAGTTTAGAAGATGCAGCCTACAATGTAATAAGGCTTGTTTGGACACAACTGAAGTTAACAAAGGACAAATGGACTTTAAAGAGGGGTATAAGATTAGCAGATAACCAGAAGACAGAAAAGTACCACATGGTAGTTACAGAGCTAAACATTAACTGAAGTGAATTTGATGTACAGTAGAGGAAGGAAACAAAGTATCAGAATGGGAGGAAATCTACACAATCTTACACCTAAGTGGACATTTCTCAAAGATACAGAAATTGCCGACAGGTGTGTAAAGAGATTTGTAGTATCACTAGTGCTCAGAGAAATACAAATCAACCACAGTGGGCCATTTCTGGGAAAAATGACTTGCCAAAACAAAGTACTGGCAAAGACACGGATACAAATGAAACTTCTATACTGTTGATAGTCTCATAAGTTGTTAGCACCGTGTCTTTTACATGAAGGTTGCTCAACAAATTAGAAGTACATATATATGATTCCACAATCCCACCATTTAATATGGAAATGAAATAAGTTTGTCACAGACACATCTGCAACACTTATTCACAGCAGCCAAGGATTGGAAACCCTAAATATCCAATTATTGACGAATGGGTAACAAAAAAGCAATGAAATACTCGATCCTACAAAACGGTACTACCATTTGCAGCAGCATGCACAGAATTGAGGGTCATCTTAAGTGGAAAAAAAAGGCACAGGAAAACAAAAATATTGTGTCATGGGATCCAAAATTGCTGTCAGAAATTGAGATGGAGAGATGACTCAGTGGTTAAAAGTGCTTGCCATCACAAGAGATGAGCCACCAGTCATATCGTGGAGGATAGGGAACCCTGCAGAGAATGACGGGATGAACAAGGGACCCACAGCCACAGCCATTCAATCAACACAGGATAAGCCAGTGAGACAGAAACCAACGATTCTCTCGACACAAAAACCCCTAAGCTCACGACATTAAAACAGCCTTAATACCCACCACGACTCAGGGAACTGAGTGGAAGAGGGGGTGGAAAGATTGTGAGAGCCGTGGTGGGGGAGACTATCCAGAGGCATGGCACCCCTCAGTAACAACACATTTGGGCCAGGAGAACCAAACTGAAGACTAGGCTATCCATGGTCCCCTACCACAAAGACTGATCCAGACGGCCCACGGAGGAGGATATCCAGCTG
>PVHP010010125.1:0-48431 GCA_004024765.1 Zapus hudsonius | reverse complement strand
AGAAAAAAAAAATTTAAAAAAAAAAAAATGAGGGGTAAGGGATGGGGGGAGGGGAATGGCATAAGCATGAGGATAAACCATATTAGGTTCAAAACTATAAAATCCTTACGAGCATACTGTATCCTATTGAGAAAGTAGTGAGCGTCGACTGGCAAGAGGGGCCTTGAGTAGTAGGGGAGAGAGTCTAAGCCTGTGAATAAGTAGATCAGCCTGACAATCCCTGGTTCCAACCACTGGTTCCTTCCCCTCACTGAGCTGTTGACCAAAGCGACTCATGAGATTCCAACAACAAGACAGAATTCTGTCAAAGCTCTTGAGTGCCCTCCCCAGGCCTGAAGAAAAACCCTGTTACTGAAGAAACCACAGACTGCATGGATCAGCATTGAGAAACCCTTCAATGTCCGGAATGGTATCCAGCCCCCAGAAGGCAGTTAGTGTAGTGCTGGAAGGCACTGTACAGGCTGCCAGGGGAACTGATCAACGACAGCTGGAGTAAACAGAGACCACTGACAGGAAACGCAATCTGCGGCCATGAGTAGGCTGACCACACCTCCTACTGGGAGGGAACAGCGAACCAACAAAGGAGCACTTGTGTATTGGAGGAGCCTGGGCCTGGGGGAGACAATCAACAGCCGTGGTGGGGGAGATTATCCAGAGGCATGGTCAGGAGAACCTGGCTGAATTCTAGGTTATCCATGGTCCCCTGTCACAAGGACTGATCCAGATGACCCATGGAGGAGGTTATCCAGAGGTTTGGGGAGAGTGACAGCAGGGGATTGGGGATAACAACTCATTGTTTGCCCACCAAATATTGTAATTCATTATGGACAATAAAAAATAGCATCTTAAAAAAATAAAAAATAAAAAAGAATGGTAGGTAGTCATGAATGTATGAATTAGGATATAAAGATATCTAAAAACACTGTTATAAATATACTGTATAAAAAAGGGAGAGATGAAGTCTGGGGAGTGGGGGGGGTGAAGAGATGGAGTCTGGGGAGTGGGTAGTGGAAAGTTGTCGCTTATGCCGAAGAGATGGATGGGAGTTGGTGGATAAAAATATCCTGGGTGGAAATAAAGGACTTTTAGAAGGAGGGATGTCTAATTTTTTCTGTCCTTCTTTTAAAACCTTATACTACAAATCTCCAGAAATGTATGCTATACAAACAACCAAAGAAAAGCGGCTGATCCTGTTATGTGCCAGCAGGAGAGAAAAGCTGCAGGTGAGAGATGAGAGAGTTTGTGTGGAGCAAAATTCAGAGCCATAAGTGACCCTGATATCGTCTGCCCCCAGGGACTGTGCATTGGAGAGCAATGGGCCTCCCCACACAGGTGGACATTCCAGCCAAGTCTAATAAATTCTCTGTGACAGGGTGACCCTGACAACATAGCAGCTCGTCCTCTCTGAGACAGCCTCACTCTGTAGCCCAGGGTTGGGTGGTTTGGAACTTATAATGTAGTTCAGGCTGACCTTGAAGTTGAGGCAACCCTCCTGCCTGACACTCCCACGTGCTGAGATTGTAGGTGTGAACCATCACACTCAGCTCAATGGGTGCTTAAGAGAAGATATCAAGATAAGCAATTCACTTTACATGCCTCCCTTTTTCCCTTCTAAATCTTTATTTTTATTTGCAAGGAGAGAGAGAGAGAGAGAGAGAGAGAGAGAGAGAGAGAGAGAGAGAATGGGCAGGGGGGCCAGGGCCTCCATCCACTGCAAAGGAACTCCAGCCACCACTTTGTGCATCTGGCTTTACGTGGGTACTACAGAATTGAACCCGGGTTGTTAGGCTCTGCAGGCAAATGCCATAACCACTGAGCCATCTTTCCTGCCCCCTTACTAATTCTCAATTTCCTAATTTATAAAAGCTAGAGACTGGGTCTAGGATATATCTCATATTTCTATTAGAGCTCTGATGACATCTTACATTCCCTTTGAGGTAAATTTAGACACAGTAAAATGTGCAGATCGTGCCATTCCGTGAGTTTTTAAAAAAATTATTCATTAGAGAGAGAGAAAGAAAGGAAGAGGGAGGGAGGAATGCAGGGGGGAGGGAGTAAAAGAATGAGCACACCAGGGCCTCCAGCCACTGCAAAAGAACTCCAGATACATGCACTACCTTGTGCAACTGGCTTTACATGGGTAACTGGGGAATCAAACTCGGGTCCTTCTGCTTTGCAGTCAAAAAGCCATCTCTCCAGCTCTCTGTTGAGTTTTGACAATCGTAAATACTCCTGTAACCTAATCCCTTAGCAATGCCTTCATCGCTTAAGAAACAGTCCCTTCTCAGCCAACCCTGCTTCAAGGGCCAGCCAAGTCACTATTTTGGCTTTTATCAGGATGGATTCGATGACTACTGGTAGGTGTTCCATTAGTATTCTCCAGCTTATCTGCCACAACCGAGAGACAGCTCTCTCTCCTTTGCAGACTGAAACGTCGAGGACCAGGGTGTCATCAGCTACCGCGCAGGTAGCCAGGACTCTAAGAAGCAGTTTCAGAAACCCAGTTCTTAACGTGCATTTACTATATATACTGCTGATCCCAGAGTCCGAAATGACTGCCTAAGAAATGCTTCGAGTTGCAAATCCAACAGAGACCAATGCTATTTCCAAGCTTCAAAACCTCCTGAATAATTCATTCGAAAGCTGTCGCGTTCTTTTCATTCCTGTCCCGCTCAGAAGAAAATCAGCAAGAAAGGGGCTTGGTGAAAGGCTGAAGATTCTATTTCTTAAAAATATTCAAAAATTATTTGCTTGGGGTGGGGATATGAATATGGGTGCACCTCTCAGAGCCTCCAGCCACTGCAAACTTGATGCACGCACCACTTTGTGCAGCTGGCTTCCGTGGGCACTGGGGAATCGAACCCGGGTCCTCAGGCTTGGCAGGCAAGCGTCTGAGCCACATCTCTCCAAATCGGGTCGAGACACAGGAGCTGGCTGAGGTTCCTTCCAAGCGTGCATCGCATCCTCTGTCCCTGTCGGCTCTGGCCCCGCCCCTCGCCTCCCCTCCCCCCAGGCCCCTCCCAGCGCCGACTCAGCCCGCTGCCATGGCAACCGTACGCGGGCCTCTCCACCCAGGTCGCCGCCTAACGGCCGATCCCCCGGCGCCCCGCCCCGCCCCTCCCGGACCGCCGACCTGCGGAACGTAGGTAGCGACTCCAAGGGACCGGGAACGCCAGGGGACACACAGGGCTGGACTTGCCCGAGTGGACTGTGCTGTCGCCGGGGATGTCCAGCCGCTGCGCGGCGGGCTTCCGAGGGCGCCGGAGCCGCCCTGTGTGCGGTTTGGGCGGGGGGAGGAAAGAGAGCCGGAGGGACGCGAGAACGTGAGCACCCGGCTCGCGGGGCATCCTGGGATTGGTAGTTCGGCGTCTTCTCGAGACTCGCGGTCTTGGCTGGGCGATTCGTCTCCGCAAACTACAAAGCCCAGCGTTCCCCTCTTTCTCACCTTTAGAACAGATGGGATAAACTTGGAGCGGACCCCAGAGGGAATGCATGGTCTCTCTTTGTCTGGAGGGGGCTCTTGGGTGGTCGCGGTGGAGGTGAGACCCCCCCCCTTGCGGTTTAGCGCGGCCCCGGGACATCTGCCCTGCAAATCCCCCACCCACGGGCACGGGGAGGAGCAGCCGCTCCAGCTGCAGGGCCTCGTCTCCCTCCCTCCTGGGTGTGCAGAACCGTATGTATGGCCCTCGAGGTCCCTTCATTTACCCGGCCTTTCCCGTTACTTCTGGGTATTTCAACCATGCTTGATTGTCCAGTGGCTCAATGCATAGCAGACCATACATTGTTAAGTAGTCAGAAAAGGGCAGGGATATTTATAAAGGACAATCGTGAAAGTGGATTAAAAAAGAAAATATGACTCTGTTATATGGTGGTATCTGGTCTTTTTACTTTTTTTTTTTTGCATTTTATCTAGTTTCAAGGCTTTAAAGTAAGTATATTCCCCTTTTACACCCCTCCCCCCACTTAGCAACATGAACACTACACATATTTCAAATCTATTTTGAAGAATAGCTTAGCTTGAAGTGACTAGTAACTGTTAAGGCACAGAGGGTTTTTGTTTGTTTTTTAAAGCAATGGCTAGTATTGTTTTCTTTGATTGTTCTAATGTTTTTCAAAACAATTTCTGCAGATCGTGTTTTCAGAATGAAAAGTGCCATGTCCTAACTTTTTATTTTTATTTTTAATGCTGTGCCATGGGATACATCCTCATCACCAGCTGAGACAAGGTCTAGTGGTAAGGAAGTCGACAGACTTAGAAAACTGGCCTCTGCTATTCTTTAAAGCTTTTAAATAAGGGCAGATAACCCTCTAAAGTTAGGTGTTTTATAGAGTGAGTTGGGAAATTGTTCGTAGTGTTTGTGAGCTTGTTTTGTGTCTGTTTGTAGAAGCAACAACAACAAACAAAATGGCCAGGGGGAAATGCTTTTTTCTCTGTGTTGCTGACCTCCGTGAATTTTACTTATCTTGCATAAGATAAAATGGGTTTAATAAGGGAATTGGGTGCAAGGGGAGGGAAGGAGGGAGACACAGACCTCTCTTTGTGTAGGGATTTGAGGTATTTAATTCATTCATACACAGTTCACCTGCCAGGTGGAAGTAGAAGATAACCCGTGTCCTTCATTGGCAAGCAATCATGTGATCCTAGTCTGCTGGGTGCCCATTACCATAGGAGCGGTAATCATTTCAATGGGAATGACCCCATTAAACAACATTTATTGACTACTCTGTGTGAAGCACGCCGTAGGATATTTTGCACGTAGGTCCTTATCTAACCCTCATGATGAAGGTATGAGGTAGTTACTGTTATTCAGAGATGAGGAAATGGGGTTGAAGATCTTTCCCAAAGTCATAGTTGGAAAAGTGTCAAGGCGAGATTGCAACTCAGGTGTGTCTAATTTTATGTTTGATCTTAGCCACTGACATTCTCCCTACCACTTAGGAAAATCTTGATTCTGTCTCAGGAGACCAGGGGAAGGCCTTTGGTATGAAGTGACTTAAAAAATATTTTTAAATTTTTATTTTCAGAGAGAGAGAGAATGTCAGGGATTCCCTCCAGCTGCTGCAAGTTAACTTCCTATGCATGCGCCACTCTGTGCATCTGGCTTTATGTGGGTACTGGGAATTTATCCTGGGTCATTAGGCTTTGCAGGCAAGAGCCCTAACCACTGAACAATCTTTCCAGCCCATGAAGTAACTTATAACATGTTAAGAAAGTTGAATAAACTCACTGGAGAGAGGATGTTAAAATTCTGAGCAAATGACATGAGCAAGGATAGATTTATTTTTCTTCCTTTCTCTCTCCTGCCTTCTTTTTTCTTCCTTTTCTGAGCAAGGTCTTACTCTATAGCTTACATGGTTTTGAACTCACCATGTGGCCTTGAACTTCTGATGCTCCTGCCTCAGTTTCCCAAGTGCTGGGATTATAGACATGAGCTATTGCACCCAGCTCAAAGGATAGATTTAGGAATGAGATTTTGTATTTGGGGAAGCCTTAGCAGTTCTAAATGACTGGATCTCAGAGTACTTTGAGTGGAGCCGTTCTGAGACGCCAAATCACAATGTCTTTGGTGCCATGACCAACATTTAGATTTTCTTAACATGGAGCAGTGATTGAAGAATACTGAGTAAGTCAGTGGTGGTGTTGGGTTTATAACTCAGGAACATATCCAGCTCCAGTTTGGAGAATGGACCCAGAAAAATAGATTAAAGTGGTGGTAGGGAAATCCACTGCAGGAAATAAGTGGTGCAGTATAGAACTTCAGAGAATCTGAACTAAGTGGTTGGAGGTAGAGAAAGAGATGGATTTGAGGACTGTTTAAGAGGTAAAATTGATGGGATTTAGGTAAAATTGATGGATGTTGGGGAGCTAGTGAGATTTGGATCCCTGAGGCAAAGGATGCCTGCGTTCCTGTCTAGGATGACAGAAGAAAGGGATACCAATGAAGGAGATGAAGGGGGAGAGCAGGCTTTTGCTGTGATGAATGAAAGATGAAGAGAGTAGTTCAGTTTGGAATGTTGGAGGCTCCCGTGGGGTTTTCAAGTGGAAGTGTATTTAGGTCTAGAGTTCAGAAAGCATGGCTGCAGAGAGGTCTGCATGGAAGTTGAGTAGTTACAGGAGAAAAGGGACAAGCTTATATAGGAGAAATCCGAAATGGAAAAGGAAGAGGGTTGATAAGGAACTCTCTAGAAGCTGTGTTGTTTAAGGTATAAGAATTGGCCAGAGGATTTGGTGGCCAGAAATCACTTAAGAACTTAGCTTAGATGAAGAACCAGCAAGCAAGAACTTCAAAAATGTTTGAAAGCTGGGCATGGTGACCCATGCTGTCATCCCAGTGACTAGGAAGTCAAGGCAGGATGATTTCTGGGAGTTCAAGGCTATTTGGAGCTACTTAGCAAGACCTTGTCTTAAAATGTATAAAGTTTTTCTTGGATTTGAGGCCCGCTCCATAGAGAGAACTCATGCCCGATACTGAACCTAGTCAGAGGCTTGTGGTTGAGGTCACAGGCCCCAAGGGTGAAGTGACTCCTCTCATTTGGTTAAATGGACACATCGTGCCCATCAAGTGACCTTCTCAATATTTAGGTTTATGCCCATAGATTTCTAAGAGCTGCTCTCACTTTTGGTTGGAGAATCTCCTTTTGCAGTTGGCAGTAACTACTGGGGAGACTTCAAGCTTGTCAGAGTGCTGAGAAAGTGACTCAGTGCTAAATGAGACATCTCTGCTGTGCTCCCAAGGATCAGGGAATTTTGTGGAAGAGGGGACAAGATGGGGCAGAAAGAATGTAACAGCCATAGAATGGGGGGAGAGAGAGTGTTAGGTTTCCATAGTGATGCATGTACAGCAGAAGAGAAGTTAACATAGTGAGCTAGTATGTGAGTCTCACCTACCCTGAAGATTCCAGTTTTCTTTTAATTTATAGCCCCCACTAGAGCTGTGTTGTTGGGGCCAGCTTATGGGGGTTATAAGCCAGCTTCCCCTCGCCAGTGTTTGGCACACCTTCCTGCCGCTGTTTGCAGTGCTGTGGCAGAGGTGATGTCCAGCCTTCTGCTCATGCCATCGTTTTCCCTACCAGGATGGAGTCTCCCCTTGAGTCCGTAAGCCAAATAAACCCATTCCTCCATAAGCCGCTTTTGCTTGGGTTCTTTCTGCGCAGCAACTAGAATGCTGACTGCAACACTGGCTTTATCTGAAGCAGCTGTGATCATTTGTGAGACCCTCAAGGTTGGGCCTGCTGACCTTCCTCCAAAGAAGGAATGGGTGTGACATGGGGAGGTTGTTGGCCCAGCTCTCTGCCAGCTGTATGCAACAGTGCATTTGTAGAGTTCACAGAGGAAGGTCAGGGAACAGGGAGCTCCAGGCAGCCATGGGGAGACTTCAGTGCTCCGGGGTCATCTTCCTGTAAGCAATCCCTGACCCCTGCATTGAAGCGCAGTAAATAACCTCATTGGTTTGCCAGATTGAACTTTGGCAGTCATACTTTAGGCTGTTTGAGGGGAACAGGCACTCATTGGCGCCTCCCAGAAAAGGTTTCATGCAAAGCTTGGCGCCCTAATAAGGACCCAACAGAACTAGAGATGGCTTTAGGAGAAGTGATTGCATGGCTCTTGAGTCATAGGGCATGTAACTAGGGCTGACCTGATTAAGGGGGACCATGGGTGGGAAACCAATGGTGCACCTCCATAGGAGAGTGGTTGCATGGGCCCTACTATGGGAAGTGAGATTTGTAACTAGGGCTGGGCCATCCGGAGGTAAAGTGTCTGTGGGAGGGATCTTGGGGTGGCAGTCTTTCTCTAGGTGGTCTGCTTGATGAGTGAGAGTTTGGTGTGTCATCTTTTGTTCTGTTGGGCCCCTTTTTTTAAAATATTTTATTTATTTATTTGAGAGAGAGAGAGAAAGAGAGAGAAAGAGAGAGAGAGAAGCAGACAGAGAGAGAGAATGAGCACGCCAGGGCCTCCAGCCCTCTTGTGCATCTGGCTTTACATGGGCACTGGGGAATCGAACTCAGGTCCTTCTGCATTGCAGGCAAATGCCTTAACCGCTAAGCCATCTCTTCAGCCCTGTTGGGCCCCTTTTTGGGCACCAAGTGTTGCATGAAACCTTTGCTGGGATGATGCCCTGAAAATGGTCGAAGGCCTTGAGTATCTGTTGCAGTCCCTGAGAGGAGCATGTAAGGGACATGAGTATGGACAAGCTGCCACGCAAGCTGAGTGACCACTGCTGTGCCTACTAAGATACGCAACTGAGGCCAGGACAGCTGCTTAGAGGAAACTTGATTGGGGAAAGGAGGAATCACGAAGGGAAAGTGGCCCATGGCTAGCATCCTCCATGCCGGCTTCTTGGGTGAAGGAGAGGATGGGATGGAACTGTTGGCTTGCCTGTTCTTATGGCGAGGGGGCTGGAAGGGAAAGAGCACAGGTTAGATCAGTGTTAAAATCGCCTTGGAAACCATAGGAAGAATTGAGAGAGAGGAGGGTGAAAATGAGGTAGAAAGATAGAAAGTACCCCCAGGTCTGACCTCCGCTGCAAAGGATGGGAGAAATCCGCTTTAACATGCAGACAGGGCCTGGGTAACAGAAGCATGGGAGAGGGAGGGAGCCTGTGGTGACCAGAATACTGAGATCTGCACTGCTTGGATCAGACCCTTCAACAAGCAATGAGCTGCTCCCAGCCTGGCGTGTGAAGCTGTGGATTTGGGCTTAGACGGGATTAGCCTGAGCGCTGTGGAAGCAGAGAGATGAGTAATAGAACCACATATCCTCCTGAGACAAAGGCTACATAATCCGAGTCAATACAGGGGGATTAGTCCCCCATGTACTGTCTCATACAAGATATTAGGGACACTTTATTATAACCAGCTGAGGTCCCCATGGATACCAGGGACTGGAAAACTGTAGAGGAGGGACAGGCATTACTGAGGAATGAGGCATGCTAGAGGTGGTATGATAGCTGGTCCATGAGGCAGATACCACTGTGCTCCCTGAGAGTTGAGAAAGACGATACAGCATGAGGACTGGTTTGGAGCTCTGGTGGCCTGGCTGAGTCCAGGTTTCTACGAGGCCAGATGCTTTGATGATTTGGCTATTGAGCGTGTGAATTTGTTAAAACTATCAAGAGGATGAGGAAAAAAGCAGGAAAGAGGGGGACTGTCTAGGCCACTTCAAAGCTCCTGAATAGAAATGGATAGAATGCCATATGAGGTGCTGGTGAGCCTGTGGGAGGCTTTCAGTCTGGAAGAGCCATTGTTAGTCATCAGTGATAGGACAGTACAGGTGCAAAGGACCAAGCTTGTCCCAGGGTGGAGCAGTTATCTCCCCCAGAGGAAGGTGTGCACATTCCTGCAAGAAGTCCACTAGGCATGGAAATTGTTCCCTTAAGTTAGGACCCTCTCAGCAGCCAGGAATGACCCGTGGGGAGGTGGGAAAAAGAATTGATGGATGTAGGCCAACAGATGTGGAAGGAATATGTAGAATCCAACAGGAACCAGGAACCCCAATAGTTTACCACATGGCAGCCCAAAGAGGCAGATGCCCTTACCCACATATGGGCCATGGGTGCCACCAGATGCTGCTCACAGGATTCATGCAATGTGTGGCCGCGTGGGAGCCATTGTGGGATAGAAAGTAGCCAAAGCTGCTGGCATCTCCGTCATAGGTTCTGACATGAGGCAGGCTGGGCAGTCATGTGAGGACTGCTCCAGATCATCATAATGGGACAGTTACATCAGCCTACCCCATAAGGGACTGGAAGACAGACTGGATAGAGCCTATTCTTGTCAGTGAGATTGTGAATATGCGCTCACTTGTGTGGACACAGCCTCAGGCCCCTTGTGAGCATTTCCACCATCAGGGGTCTCATCCTATGTGCAGGTGACCATAGGAGGCTGACAATGATAGGGACAACCATTTCACAAATAGTGGCATGCAGAACTAGCTGAGGGCAACCAGATGCCACGGTACTTCCACCTGCCTGCCAGACAATCCCTGGGGGTTAATTGAGAGAAAAAGTGGGTTGGTAGACCAAGTTCAGATGCACGAGGCACCCTGTATAAGAGGGAAAGACACTCCCAGAAGCAATATGGTCGTTGCATGAGAGTCCCAGTGCTGGAGGTGGGTCATCTCCCTAGGAGTTGTTGGCCAGGGTGGCCCCAGAGAACCTTGGAAGGATAAAAGGCTGTTGTCACTTCTCTTGGTTTCTAGAACTAGATCGTAAGACAGTGACTGAAGACATTTCACGCTTTGGTTTCAGGCAGTGGAGAAACTAGACTTAGAGTGAGCTGTGCAGACTCCCATAGGAGAGGAAAACATTTTCATTGAAGTGGGAAGGCACTTAGAAACTTCTGGCCAATCAAGTTCCTGAAGTTGACTGTCGCTGTGACATGACCCAGTGCTCAACTATGACTGGAGGAAGATGATCTAAGATCTGTATCACCCTCCCCACCCATGAGGCTCAGGGAACTTTGGGGTGAAAAGGGGGCAGAAGAATGTAAGAGCTAGAGGAAAGGATGGGGTGCTGTGAGACACTGTCCTCTGAG
The DNA here is from genome assembly GCA_004024765.1 of Zapus hudsonius. Classification (NCBI taxonomy): domain Eukaryota; kingdom Metazoa; phylum Chordata; class Mammalia; order Rodentia; family Dipodidae; genus Zapus; species Zapus hudsonius. The sequence goes on along the minus strand of PVHP010010125.1, from coordinate 37,898 downwards.
AAAAATACCATTGCTGTTTTTATCAGAAGCAGTTTTGATCACTCGTGAGAGACCCTCATGATCAGGTCTGTCAACCTTCCTCCATAGAAGGAGTGATGTCAGGAGAGTCATATCTGTCTCTCAAGATCTCAGCCACCTCCTGTGATGCATGCTCAGGACAGGTAGAGGACAGGGGTCTATGCAGCTATGGGGAAATGTCATCCATGCTGAGATGAGACTTCTTAATGTGACAGTTGTCTGGGGATCATCTTAAGTAGGATGTCATGGGTTCAGTTCACACTCACTGACAGGGTGATAGAGGGAGCTAGTGACCTCATTTCAAGACTGTTCAATACCTCTGGATCATAACAAACTTCAAAACCATCAAATTGCCACAAACTCCCCCCCCCAAAAAAAAATCTCAGCAGATGAACAATCAACACATCACCTTGAGCACGAGAAATCCTAAGCCAGAGCTGCTGCATACTTCTGGAACCTGCTACTGATCACCTGCCTTCAGCTCACCCAACTGGGCAGGAGTCCTCTACTGCTGTCCAGAAAGCTTACCTCAACATGTGACATTGCCTGACTCTATGAATTCCATTGCTTTTACTGTTTTAATAATTTAGAGGCAAGGTTCAACTGCAGCTGTCCTCACAGCTTTTGCTGGCCAAGGTGTCCTTGTGGGAGAGAGGGTGGCTGTGGGGAAAATGGCCACTTTGCCTTCCTGTCTCACTATTGATTGCCTGTGTAGTAGCCTTCATGCATCTGTGTGTGTGTGTGTGTGTCTGTCTGTGTGTCTGTCTGTCTGTCTGTGTGCACTCATCACCAAGCCTAGGAAAACTGTTGGATTGAGTATGTTGTTTTATTTAAAATGTTAAGACTTGTCTAGACTTCATTTTCCTTTTGGTGGTGTTGCCTTTGGAATATTCCTGTCCCTCAGTCTTCAGCCTGACTGTGTTTCTGATCCTCCTTAACCACTGGGTAAAAGGAACATGTTTTCCACTCTGTCTCGAGACTTGCTCAGAACACAGAAGGAAGCAACTATTTCAGCTTTTTGAGAAAGGGTCTCACTGTAGCCCTTGTTGACTAGGAACTAACTATATAGCCCAGGCTGGCCTTGAACTCATGGTGATCCTGTCACTTCAGCCTCCCGAGTGCTGGGGTTATAAGTGAGTGCCACCATGCCTGGCTCAGCTCTTTCTAAATGTTAAGGGCTCTTATGTTGGAGTTATGGCATATGTGTAAACTTGTTAGGTATATAAATATATATGTCTAACTGGAAAGCTTTATATCATTCAGATACTCTGAATTACTAGCCAAATAGTTCTTAATTATATAGGCAACTAAAACAAAATACATTATTCCATCTCTCCTGGGGAACCTTTTATTTTTGGATTATCTACGTAACTTAAAGCATCTAATTGTTTTGAAGGATTTTGAGATCTATTATTATCTCTAGTCAGTGCTCAGAAAATACCTAGTTGTGGTGCACTCTTATGTTTTCATATTTTTAATTTTTTAAAGAATTTCTTTTTGCAAGGAGAGAGAGAGAGAGAGAGAGAGAGAGAGAGAGAATGAATATGAATCTGAACATAGGCATGCTAGAGCCTTCCTGTCACAGCAAACGAACTCCAGGTGCGTGTGCTGTGTATTTGCTCTATATGGGCACCTGGGAATCGAACCTGAGCTGGCAGGTATCTCCAGCCCAAGAAAAACATTTTTTATCACATTGTCTGGTGTGGAGTGAGCAGTCAATGTTACTATTATTTTTATGCTAAGAGAGTATACATTTAAGATTTATAGTTTAAGGTGCCATCTTGAGACAAAGTGGCCGAGGATACACATTTTGTACCTTTTATAAACATATTAAAGATGCCAATGGAATTTAATACACAGGCAGAAACTACTGTGATGATTGCCTCCCAGGTATGCACTTGCTCTTAGAACCAAATGTCTAGATTCTGTCTTTATGTTTCATGGACAGTTGTTTGTTTCTAAAGTACACCAGGTAAGGAAGCAAAGGCAAAGGTCTCATTGCTACAGAACATTCTTTTATCTCTGGGTTTGTGATTAATTTATATTCACTACTAATGGCAAACTGGTCAGTTCTTGAGATGATCCCCTGATATAAGAAGACAGAGTTAACCATTTCGGTGATACATACTCAAATACTAGGCATTGCTGCCAGAGACGTTAATTTGAGAGGTTGTGACAATACATTTTCTGGCTTATATTTATAGCATTCATTGTACAAGCACTTTGGTGACTTGGAGAAGCATATTAAGTGTGTGTGTGTGTGTGTGTGTGTGTGTGTGAGAGAGAGAGAGAGAGAGAGAGAGAGAGAGAGAGAGAGAGAGAGAGAGAGCTAGCTTAAACATTGATAACATTCCATGTTGTGCATAATCCGACATTCAAACCTGGTCTCTTGTTTAGCTACCACAGGCACTAATGATAATGCTTTACATAAAGCTACTTCAATGTTTCTAAAATAAGAACCCACTTTCAGGAATTTTCAACTCCTAAAAGGAAATCAAGCAGTATGAGGGAAATAGGGGAGTGTGAGAATGAAAATAGATTAAAACAGAATTATTTTTCCTAACCCCATACGTGTCATAAAGATAGTTGAATTAGATATCACTCATAAAATTAATTAAGAAAAACCATTACTGTGGCGACAAAAGAATATCATGATTTCTTTAGAAAAGAGAATTATATTCACGGTATGCCCTGTGGGCTCGGGTTCTGGATACAAGCCATCGCTTAATCTCCTGTGTTTCAGTGTCAGTGTGAGGTGAAACAGGCGTGTTGGGAGAGCAAGCGTGTACTGTTTGTGCATGTGGGGATGCAGCTGAACTGATAGATTGGAATCATGACTTGATGGTTCTGCTCTGATCTGAGTCAGGGAAGAGCGACACACAGTTACTTAGGACCAAAAAAACAGTATTCCTTCTCCTTGGTCCGAACATGAACTTGAATTAAATTCTTCTCAATCTGAGTATAGAACTCTCTTTGAAGATATAATTAGAACATTCTATGTAGACATTATTGCTGGGTCATTTCTACAGCAAATACTGCTGTATTTTTTTGAATGCACTTAACTCAAAATAGAACTGTTGTCAAGTATTGACATTACTAAAATATGTCATGTCCTCTTTTGATTTAATGGGATCTTTTAAAACTGGAAACTTCTATGTTACAGAAGATATTTATGTGACAGTTTCATGCTTGAACATAATGTGATTTGATCTTAGAGAAGATTTTTAAACTCTACATTCTAGTGGTACAGGACTATAATCCCATCTCCTTAGAAAGTGGTATCAGAGGACTGTGAGTTCTAGACTAGGTAATTGAGGGAGACCTTATATTGGATGGCCTTAACATATGAGTTGAATGTATTTTTGCCCCCCCCCCCTTTCTGGAAGAGTTTCCTGTAGAATTTGTTTTCTTTGCTGAGTACTTGTAAGACTTGAGAGGGAAGCTCCTGGGTCTGGGATGTTTTAGAGATTAAGTGGGAGATCTTAAATACAGTCAGTTTCATCTATTGGTACAGGACTGTTTGGATCACTTTTGGTTTCCCTTGAATAAGCTTTGGTGGGTTGTGATTGTCACAGAACTTGTCCATTTCATTAAGCTCTCTTACCCTTTTAATGTCTCTAAAGTTAGTAATGATACCCTCCTTCATTTCTGATTTTGTAGTGATTTTCCTTTCTTTCCTGGCCAGCTTTACTAGCGATTTATTAATTTTGGAACTTTCCAAAGAACTTAGTTCTGGCCATGTTGAAGTTTTCTATTTTTCTGCCTTTTTTATTGATCTTTTTTTCTTTATTATGTTTTTCCTTTTTGTGCCTTTTGGGTTTGATTTGCTTATCCCCTGAATTCTTAAGGTAGAAGCTACTAGTGAGAGCCCGTAAGCTGCAGTCCAGGGGCACAGCCAGCATCCTGTCCTCTGGCGGCCCATGAGCTAGGAATGACTTTTGCTTGTTTATAAGTAGTTGAAAAAAAAATCAAACAAATATTTTATGGCCCGTGGAGATTAAAGGAAATTCAGATGTCAGTCCCTATAATAAAAGTGTCACTGGCAGGAGGCCACACGTGGTTTGTACACACTACCTAAGGCTGCTTTCTGATGGGCCGGCAGAGGTGAGCCATGTGTCAGACAAGCATGCCCTTGCTTTGTGTTGTAGGAATAGATGAAAAGTGTGTTTGGAACAGTATGCTTTCAGAGCACCACGGAGTGTGGGTTATTGAATTAGCTGGCCACACCGTGTGTCTTCAATGTCACTGTAGCTGTGCTGAAGAAGTGTGTACTCCAGCATTGCCAGACTAAGCACGCATCACGGTGTTGGCAACTCACACAAATACAGTGGCTGGAAAAATTAGCCATCCTGAAAGGAATGTCTTATTTCAGTCAACTTTCTTCACGAGATTGAAAAATGAACAGGAGGTAATACCTAGAGTGACGTCCATGGCTCATTTGTTATCCAAGACGGGAAGCCATTTGCCATAGGCGGGTTAACTCCATCATGTTGGGTTGCAGTGGGCACAGAATCGTGTCTGGAGAAAATAAACTTGTTTAAAACTATTAGCTGTTTGGCATGAACAGTTGCTGGATGAGTTGAAGACATCATTAATCAATTAAGAAAGAAAGTGAATGATTTTGAGTGGTTTTCCTTGGCTCTTGATGAGTGGGCAGATGTTAGCAATACTGCTTGGTGGTTGTTTGTTTAAGAAGTCAAAGCCGAGCCTGAAGTTACTGAAGAATTAGTCCTAATGAATACTGTGTGGGGACAACTGCACATAAGCATGCTTTCTAGAAGTTAAGAAAACACCGATTCCATACAACCTGAAGCAGAATGTGCGGTTAGAACTGATGGCTACAGAGCGGAAATAAGCTCAGGTGAACCTGTTTATAAAGCTCTGGCCATGTGTGATATTTACTGTCTAGGAGATAGTTTATATAGAATATTTGCATCTATCATGTGATAAGGAACCATTAGTGTTGGCTCTTACTGAATCAGACATGGTCAGTTCCATGGATTTTTTGGGTCAGAAATAGAAACTGAATACTACCGCTTGCCTTAACCACACAGCCATTTGATGGTCAGTACTGGTAAATTTTATTGTACACTTCTGAACTTAGGTGGAGAATGAAATTTTTCAGAATTTGAGGACCTACCCCCAGTCATTATTGCTGAACACTGAGTGTGAGGCTTTGCTATAGACTAAATGTTTCTTAATGAATTTAACCTAAATTTCCTAGACAAAACCATGCTTATATCGAAGCTGATACAGTGGCAGAGTTATTTCAATGTATGTAGTATCAGGCTGTTTCTAGAGCTTTTCTACTGTCAGAACCGGCGAGAGCTCTGTCTTACCCAGAGTTGCTGACAGTGTGTCTTCTGAGCACAAGCTACTTCCAGCATCAGTTCTCAGACTTTTTCCACATTACAAGGTCCATGTAACTGTGCAGTTGAAGTACTTCTGCCTTACCTTTATCTGGACTTGGTTAATCTGCAATGATGTGATGACATGCTGAAGACAAATACTAAGGGGAAACAGCATTCTTCATCTGCCCTTTTAAAAGAATATTTATTTGTAACGAGAGAGAGAGCGAGAGCGAGAGAGAGAGAAGAGAAGAGATATAGATAGAGAGAGTGGGTGTGCCAGGGCCTCCAGCCACTGCAAAGGAATTCCAGATGCCTGTGCCACCTTGTGCATCTGGCTTTACATGGCTACTGAGGAATCCAACCCAGGTTGTTAGGCTTTGCAGGCAAGCACCTTAACCACTTAACAATCTCTCCAGCCCCCTTTATCTGCCTTTTAAGCTATGAATATGCCAATGGAAATGACGTGCTTGTGATTGGTTAGCAATTTGTGGTTGCACCTGATGGTATTTTTCTAGGAAAAGATCTTTTCACAGATGAAATACATAGTCTTAATGGAGGTCAGCACTCATAAACTCATGATTGGTATTAATAGGATTCAGAGTTAGTATTTGCTAGTAAGTGAAATGTTATCCTTGAAAAGTTTCTCATTAGAAGACCTGTCTTACAGAAAGTTACTATTACTATATTTTGAGTTTCATAAATAAAGAATGGAAAATTTTGTCTTATGAGTGCTTATACAATATCTTCTGTTTTGCTCATTCTTAAAACTATTTTTTTTGTCTGGCCCTTTACAAAACAGTACACTGACCCTTTCATTGCAAAATAGTTTATCCTATAGAATTGTGGGCCTGTGGATTGTAGCTGAGTCATTGCTAGCTAACTGTGCCCACAATGACTTTAGAAAAGAATAATTTATTGAGCAGCTTGGTTAAAACTGCTGGGTTTCAGTATAGCTTAGTCACTGTAATAAAACTTGACATGTTAAGACTTTTTGTTGTAACAAATACCTTAGGTAAACCATCCATTGGTTTTAGCCCACACTGGGCTGGTTCTGTGTGTTTGGGCCTGTGGTGGAGCAGAGCTTTTTTACTCAACAGCACCCAGGAAGCAGAGAGAAGGTCTGTGTTCTCTTTTTCCTTTATTCCACCTGTGATCCCAGCCTGTGAGATGATGGCACCCACATTCAAGGTGTGCTTTCTCTTAAAGTTAATTCCTTCTGGAAACACCTGCCAGGTATAGGCAGAAAATTTGACTCATCTCTTAGGTAGTTCTTAATTCCCTCTGGAATTACCTGCCAGGTACAGGCAGAGAGAATTTGACTCATCTCCTAGGTGTTTAATCCCCCCTGAAATCACCAGCCAGGTACAGGCAGAGAACTTGACTCATCTCCTAGTTACTTCTGTGTTCACTCAAGTTGGCAGTGGAGAGGAAACCACCACCCTGCATTGTTTTGTTAGTTGTTCATTTGAAGACGCCCTGTGTTCTGTGGATGAATCTCCCAAAACACACATTTCTCAGTGTGTAAAGCAGTGCATGTTCAAGTAACAAAATGCTGCCTTTGAGGAACTTAAGTAAGGGATAAAACACAACAAAGAAACCATGTTGTTTTCAAGTATGTATTAGAGTCTGTTGAAATGCTCCAATCTAGTTATGGTTAATTTTGAGGAAGGACTTCTTAGCCCCCCATAAGATTATGTAAGATTCAGAGTTTGCTAAGCTACCAAATTTAATCCCCCAGGAAAGCATACAGAAACATTTTGATTTTCTCCCCTTATACTTATGTGAAATAAGAGTGGGGCAATTTGGATTTTCCCAATATCATCAACTGTATCTCTAGAATTCCTGTGCCTATAGTCTTGGGAAAAAAGTATTTTTGCTGAGAAGTCTCAGATACTTTGAAATGTCTGTAGAAAAGCCAGGTTTTACTGGGCTGGGGAACTGTGGTAGAGACCAAAGGCTCAAAAGACATTCTTCTTAGCATCATATAGCAAAGAGAGATTAGTAATAGTTATTTACATAGCAAAAACTATAGAAAATGACAGGATTTATAATTTCATGTATGGAAAGGCTCTCATTGTATAATTCATAGGTTTTTGTTTAAATTTAAGTTACATTGTACAATTAAAGCATGTAGATGATACAGGGGCAGCTATCAACTGTTCTTCAAAATGTGCCCTGAAGAATGACTTGTTTGTAAGCAGAGCAGAGGGAAGAAAGACAGAGAATGGGTGAGGCAGGGCCTCCAGCCACTGCAAAGGAGTACCACTGTGCTTCTGGTTTTATGTCGGTGGTGGGGAATTGAACTCAGGTCATTAGGCTTTGCAGGCAAGTGTCTAAACCACTGAGCCATCTCTCCAGCCCCAAAATGACTTTTTACTTTTGGGGCCAAAACGTCTCAGTAGAAACCTAAAGTATTCATATACTTATGGTATTTGTATACTTTATATCGTCAACAATAAACTGAATAAAAATCTTCAAAATATATCTTTTATTATAGTTTTTGGTAATTGTACATGAGTAAGGAACACTAATATCCACTTTCAGAAGCCTCCCCCCCATTTTAAGGCAAGGTCTCAAGCCCAGGCTGACTTAGAACTCTCTGTGGCTTCAGGTTGGCTTTGAACTCATAGTGATCTTCCAACTTTAGCCTCCTGAGTGCTGGGATTAAAGGCATGCTCCACCATGCCAAGTCCCCATTTTTATTTATGAATAAATGGATAATCTAGAGCTATGTAACTTCTTTCTCTGTTATCTATTTGGGTGTTTTTTTTTGTGATCTCTTTTATACTTCCCAAATTAGAATATTGTTTAGCATTGTAAAATGATTCAAATAAGCTAAAGAATGATGGACAAGTATTTTGACTTTTGATGTAGTTTTAAGCAGATGTTTTAAGGATTAAGAAAAAAAAATTTTAAGTCAGTGCTAACAACTTTTAAAAAGTCATTATATTTTATTTTTTAGGTCTCTGAAAGAATATGAATTTGGCTGAGATTTGTGACAATGCAAAGAAAGGACGAGAATATGCACTTCTTGGGAATTATGACTCCTCAATGGTTTATTACCAGGGAGTAATACAGCAGATTCAGAGACATTGCCAGTCAGTGAGAGACCCAGCTATCAAAGGCAAATGGCACCAGGTAAGATGGCCTCAGAGCGTTTGATGGACGATGGTGGCAATAGTCTTTTCTCTGGAGAGATGAGAGTTGGAAGATGAAGTAGCAATTTTGTAAATTGTGCTTATTTCTTGGAATACCGAAGTATACTTCAAGTGGGCCTCAGTAAGATTCTGGTGTATTTCTGATCATATATCTTGTGAGGTATATTTTGAAGATATTTAATTTTAATTGAATCCATCTTTAATGTTTGAAAGTGTTCATGCTCATTTGACAGTAGATTTTTGAAATAAAATATTTCTACTTGCACTTGCTCCTTTCATTTTTGCATGTACTTCTGATCTATTTCATGAAACTTGCCTTTGAAAGTCTCTTTACAAGTACAAATGAGACAGTAATCTAATAAAATACATTAATATATTTTCTGTCTTTTGACCATACAACTTGATTATATAATAGTCCAGTTATTAAAAACTTGAATTATAATTTCCCCCAATTATTGTTAAAACTTAAAATCCTTTTAAAATTAGAAGTACAAAGTCAAATATCTCTTTGAAGTTTCCATTTTATGTCCTAATGCCTTTTAAATGTTTCTCCTAATTTTTCCACTAGCCAGAAATTAGTATTTTACTAAGGGTTGAGGGTGAGTTTGGCTTATTTTCCAACTTAAACCTTACCAAATTACACTGAATAAGAACATTATTCTTGCTTTAATGCAGGCCAAAATTTTTACTTCTCCCGTTCACTGTACTACTCAGAGGCAGGGTGGTTTTTCTTTTTTAAATAGGGACCATTTCTGTTCTGCTATTTCACTGGGTTCTAAACTTTCATTCCTCCCAGTGTAGTGAGTATATTATATAACTGCATCTATTAGCAGGTGAATTTCATCTGGGCTTTATTTGCATGTTCTTTTTCAACATTGCTGTCAAGGGAAATTTTTTTTCTGCCCATACTTTCTGATTAAAAAATTATAATTTTTAAAATGAATTTAAAAATATAATTTTAGTCTTTGTTTGCTTTTGAGAATTAGTGTGGTCTCAGAGTTTGAAAACACAGATTTCACATAGTAGGTGCTCAGTTAAGTATTTAAATATAGGAAAAAATTTAAAAGAAGTTGTTGACAATATCATGTATTTTGATTACATTTACCTTCCATTATCTTCTCTTGTTTCCCTCTCCTGTTGAGCCCCTGTCAAGAATAGGGAAATTTTTTATTTAAACTCAAGATAAAACCTGCCCAAGACCTGAAAGGACTTAAGGCCAAGAGAAACAGATTGAGATGAAGGAGAATTTCAGCAAGCACCTTTAACCAGTGGGCCATCTTCTTGGCTAAAGGAGAACTTCAGTACAAATGGAAGTGTATGGTTCTTGGTCTCACGGTACCTTGGCTTTCAGACACTCATGGCAGGCACTTCCTATCTAGTGTTAGTGGGAATAAGAAATGCAGGTAACATCTTTGGTTGGTTTTTAGCATCTGTTAGTATTTTAAAAGGTATTAGCATGTTATAGATTTCTGGGAGTGGTTAAATTATACTAATAACCATCATATTTAATAAAATCCAATTATGAAAGATATGTAACTTCTTCCCTTATGAAAAGGTATAAAGTCTTTTTAACATTCTCTTCCCTTCTGTTTATTGTATTTTTAATAGTTTTTTTAAGTTTTGAATGTTTTAAAGACTCATTTTCACATACTTTGAACGACTTTAAGAAAATTTGTACTCTGTAGCTTTTTATTATTTATTGTGGGACCCTGCTGAGGGGCATGGAGGATGTAGGGTTTTGCTGAGTCTGGCAGGCTTCTGGGACTGTCTCCTCCTTATAAGGAAGTTGAGGCAAAGTCTGAGGGCCCCTATAAATCTTAGCAATCCTGAACACTCCACACCCCAGGCAGGCCACAGCTGTCCCCTGAGATTAGCAGGCAATTTAAAGCCTTAGTCCAGCTACAATAACATACCTAAGCAATAAGGTTACATTTCCTTTACTGACATCACAATTCTATACATGTCCATGTATAGTCACATAGCCCCCTCAATCTATCTATGCAAAATAGATATCCAAAGAATACTGGCCCCTGCCAATCTCCTTGCTTCCTATGCTTCTACCTCTGACCTTCCTCTATATAAGCAATTGTTCTCTATACAATAAAATGAGAATTGCCCACTGCCGTGTTCTCCCGAGGGTCTCATCTCTCGTTCGGCTCACAGCTATTCCAAGTCGCTGCTCACCCAGCCCCCGTGGGTGAACAGGGAGTTGATGCGCGCTGCAACCCCCTAACTAACCCACGGACCCAGAATTTATAATTTTTATAAACTTGAAATGATTTCTAGCATTACATCTTTTTATTTAAAGGTTCGGCAGGAACTACTGGAAGAATATGAACAAGTTAAAAGTATTGTCAGCACTTTAGAAAGCTTTAAAATTGATAGGCCCCCTGACTTCCCTGTGTCTTGTCAAGATGAACCATTTCGAGACCCTGTGGTGTGGCCACCTCCTGTCCCTGCAGAGCACAGGTAACCGAGACTCGTGCTTGTAACATTCAGAGTGGGGCTTTATTCAAACAAAGTATTTTGAGAAAACATTTAGGGGATGGGTGAGGAGGGAATTATCATGGTTTACTGTTTATAATTGTGGACGCTGCCAATAAAAAATTTTAGAAAAAAAGCATTTGGGGGGAGCACGTACAAGCTTAATAGTGTTTATCATGTCTATGCCTTGTAGGCTTCCAGAGTTTGAATTCAGTGAAAAGTAGAAGTAAACCTCTGTCATGTCTCTGAGTTGCTTTACTACTGTGATACTATAGTAGCCCCCCAAAAGAGATCAGTTAGGAGAGGTCTTTTAGGATTCATAATGTCTGCATCAAAGCTTGCATAGTCTGTTGTTTTACTTGAAAAGATCGACAATGTCAGGAGAAGTTGGATTCTTGTGGTTGGGCCTGCATTCAGTTTTCAGTGTCTTGGGTAAAAGGAACTTCACCTAGAAGGTTTAAGTGGCTTGTTGTTCACAGGTCAGATATCTCAGTGGGGCTGGCATATAAAGTACTTACCTCCTACCAGTTTCTCTGACCCAGGGGATAAATGCTTCATCTATTTTGGACTACATTCTTCTTTCTCTTTCCCATTTTCTTATCAATGCTCAATGTGTTCTTCAAGGAATACCTGTAATTACCATTTCTAACTAAGCTTCTGGAATCATGCAAACTCCTGCTCTCTGACTACAGTGTTTTCTCTTTGCCCAAGCATGCAGTTACCATATTGCATTCGTTTATCTTTCCTGAGATTAGAGGCCTTTCAAGTGCAAGGACTGTGGTTTTATTTACTTAAAAGCCGGGCAACAAACTTCTCTTGCTAATGTAGGGGTAGCACAGAGTAGAAATTCAACATGATTAAGTCCATTGATTTTTACAAGCGAGGACACTGAGACCCGAGAGACCCTGACTTGTAAGTTAGGATAGACCAGGATCTGACATTGTTTTTATATCTTTCTTCTTTATTGTGAAGTGGTATTGTGGCCAGAGTGTTGCACCATAGTAGGCCTTTTGTCAGTAGCTGGGGTCATCTGTTTAACTAGCTGAACTTCAAGAGAAGTTTCCCAAAAACATTTAAAGGAACATGACAAGTAGTTAATTTGTTATTTTGTTTTGAGACAGGATTTTGTCATGTAGCCCAGGCTGGCCTGGAACTTGCTATGTAGCTGAGGTTGCGCTCTAACTGATCCTTCCACATCAGTCTCCCAAGTGCTAGGATTATAGTTACAACCACCACACCCAGCCCAATTCTTTCAGAATTTTTCCCACTAAATTATAAATCATATTGTCATTCCCCTGGTAAAGCACTGGAGAAGGAGTCTTTACTTATTCTGTGTGTGTGTGAGTGTGTGAGTGCATAGCCATAGCATGTATGCAGATGGCAAAGGCTGCTCCTCACTGTTTCACCTGATTTTGAGTCAGTTTCTCTCTCTGGAGTCTCAGTACTGTTCTTGTGCTGGCTCACCTTGAGTTCCCGGCAAATTTTCGTGTCTCTACCTCCCATCTTGCTGCCAACATATGGGGATTACAGAAGCCCACTATGGCTTCCTGCTTTCCATGTGGGGTTTTGGTGAATTGAATTTGGGTATTCCAGCATGAGTGCTGAGTGCTTTATCCATTGAGACATCTTCCCAGCCTCCCAGATCCTTCTTTAAGGAAAATACAGTTTTTCCCTCTGATGCAACCACCTTCATGTGTTTTGGAGTAAGGAAACCCTGATCCTTCAGAAAGCACTGTTTCAAGAGTTATAGGATTGTTATCATGGAAGTTCCAAAGTAAATGCTGGAAAAAAGTAATAATGATACTGCTCTGTAGGAACTCAAACCTTTCTGTAATACACATAACAAAGACCTTATTTTTTCTGAAAGTCATTAATTCTAAAATGTACTTCTGGCTTAAAGCTAAAAGTTAACAATAAAATTAAACATGTTCTTAATTGCCAGAGCATTATGGCTGCTTTCAGCAAGCAGTGTGTACAGATAATTACTAATATTTGTGACTCAGGCCAAATAAAAATTGGTTAGTTTTTTAAAATTGATGAATACCAATCTGGAAGTTTCCTCATTAGACAAGTACTAGCCCAAGCCTTCCTTGTCTGTGTCCTTCTTTACAGTCCTGCAACATAGATATGACTCATGTTGTACTTATTTTTAAATACTTTTTCATTTTTTAAAAGTAGGGTCTCACACTCTAGCCTAGGATGACCTGAAACTTACTCTGTACCCCAGGCTGGCCTTGAACTCATGGTGATCCTTCTACCTTAGCCTCCTGAGTATTGGGATTAAAGGCATGCACCACTAAGCCTGGCTACTTTTTAATTATCAAAGTAAAAAATGAATGGAGCAGAATGTACTTTTTCAAAAGTTCTTTCTTCAAACTAAATTAAAAAACAAAAACAACTTTCGCTTATGCATGGCTGTTGTTTGTATGTAGTAAATGTCGTGTTCCCTTATGGGTTAGAAACATTTATTTATACTCTACAGATTTTTAAAGTTTTTTTTTTAAATTTTATTTTGACAATTTTTATACCTATATAATGTACTTTGATTATATTCATGCCCTACTGCCTTCCCTCGTCCTTTTCCACCTTCCATGGAGCCCTTTCTTCTTCCAGACTAGTCCCACTTTTGCTATGATGTCTGTTCTTTTTTTATGACCCACTGAATGTAGTTAGGATTGCTTACAAGAGCATGAGTGGGGGGTTATTTACCAGAGCACAGGCAACTTACTAGTGGTTACACCACTGACAGAAATGTCTCTTCTTCCCAGCCACTGATAGCTCCTCAGAGAGGGGTGGGGGCCTCAGAAGTTTCTGTATCATTCACAATGGAGTGTTGGCTAGGTCAGTCTTGTGCAGGCAATGACAGCTCTGGTGAGGTGAGTTCATGAGTGCAGTGGTCATGTCTAGAACACAGCACTCTTCCCCATCCACTGGCTCTTCGAGTCTTTTCACCCTTCTTTTGCAGTTTGCAGTTTCTCCTGAGCCTTGGAGGGTGTGCTGCAGTTCCACTTAGGACTCTTAGTCACTTCCTCTCAGCACTTTGAGTCTTGAGTCTTCCAAGTAGTCACTCTCCATCAGAAAAAGCTTCTTTAACCAAAGCAAAGAATAGTATTAATCTAGGGCCATAAATGTAAATATTTAGAAGGCAGGATTAAAAAGGTTTAATAAAAGCAAATCTAAGACTACACGTTACCTGGAAAAAAGAATGTCATTATGTTCATCACTTTGGTGTTACTGTGACAAATACCAGAGAGCACAGTGTAAGGAGGAGAGGTTTAATTTGCTCAGGGTTCAGAGGGTTCAATCCATGATCCATGTCCTTGGTGAGGAGCACGAAGCATGTGCTGAGCAGAGCTGTTCACCTCATGGGAGGCAAGGGGCTTGAGAGAAGGAGCCTGGGGCGCGATAAGGACATGCCTAAGTGACCTTCCAGTTGGGCCTACTTCTTAAAGATTCCACAGCCTTCTAAAACAGTGCCACCAGCTGGGAGCTAGTGTACAACACACCATGGAAAGAAGACATCCAGCAACTCCTAAAGTTGTCCTGGGGAAGGAATATGTTTGATATCCTGAGTAATTATGTGGGACCAGTATTTTCAAATTTCATGAACACAATCTTCACATAAGCAAACAATAGATCTATCAGCAGTTAAGACTGTTTTAGTGACAGATATGTAAGGTGAAGTGCATTCAGTACTTGTAATGTGTACAAGGGCAGGTCACATGAGTAAATATTCTAAGTTTAGGGTTAAAGTTGTAGGAGGTCGAATTGTATACTATTTTTCTCCTTTTTACAATTTTTTTTCCTCCGGGTTATGTAAAACAAACGTAATAAAATTTTTAATTAGAGATACTGTCTAGTGTGTCTGGTTGTTAGATGGTAAACTTGATGTGAGTCCATGTTCTGAATTTGATTGTCTTCTGACACCTTCTTGCTCTGAGACCTTTGTTATCGTATCTTTATATAAAGGGGATTTCTACCTCATGGAGTTGGTAAGAATTCAAGAGAATGTATAAGATGGTAACTAACATGTAATATAATTAACAGTCAACTCAAAAAAAAAAAACACTATGCTATTCTTTCAGAGAATAGTGCAAGTATGGCAGAATTAAAAAAATGATTGCATCATTTATAAAATTCAGGTAATTTTCTTTCTACAAATTCTACATAAATTCTTAGTTTTCTAACTATGTGGAATAACTCTGGCAGAGAACATATGGCTTTTTTTTGTTTGTTTTTTGTTTTTTTGAGGTAGGGTCTCACTCTAGCCCAGGCTGACCTGTAATTCACTATTGTAGTCTCAGGGTGGCCTTGAACTCATGGCGATCCTCCTACCTCTGCCTCCCGAGTGCTGGGATTAAAGGCGTGCGCCACCATGCCTGGCAAACATATGGCTTTTTAAGCATCCAAGTCTCATGAATTTGATGTTTATTTTCAGGGACAGGGTGATGGCAGTTATTCACTTCCTGCTCAGGATTGTCTTATTTAATCTCATGTAGTAGGTACTGTTATTGTCTATTCATATTCTTGCCCATTTAGTATTGTGAACCCAATTTGCAAATGAGGAAAATGAAGATTTCTCAGTTTATATTTATTTAGGTTTTTAAAAAAATATATTTATTTATTTATTAGGGAGGGAGGGAGGGAGAGAGAGAATGGGCACACCAGGGCCTCCAGCCACTGCAAATGAGCTCCAGACACATGCGCCCTCTTGTGCCTCTGGCTTTATATGGGCCCTGGGGAATCAAACTCCTGTCTTTCTGCACTGCAGGCAAATGCCTTAACCACTAAGCCATCTCTTTAGCCCTTATTTTTTTTGAAGTAGGGTCTTGCTCTAACCCAGGCTGACCTGGAAGTCACTCTATAGGCCCAGTCTGGTCTTGAATTCACAATGATCCTCCTACCTCTCCGCCTCCCTAGTGCTGGGATCAAAGATGTGTGTTACCACGCCCCCTAGTGCTGGGATTAAAGGAGAGCTCCACCACGCCCCCTAGTGCTGGGATTAAAGGTGTGCACCACCACCAGGGCCTGAGTTTATTTTTCTGAAGTCAGCTGATCAGGAAGCTGGCAGATCCAGGAATTGAACCTTGATCTCCTTGGCCTCCGCAGCATTACTTGTAGCTACACTTCTATTATCTTAACACTTTCTGTGGCTATGTATGTATTTTAAGTTTTTATTGACAGCTTCCATAATTAATGATAATAAATAATAATTCCCTCCCCACCCCCACTCCCCCCTCTCAAATCCACCCTCCATCGAATCCCCTCTCCTCAATTAGTCTCTCTTCTATTTGGATGTCATCATCTTTTTCCCCTATTATGAAGGTCTTGTGTAGGAAGTGTCAGGCTCTGCAAAGTCATGAATATCAAGGGCATTTTGTGTCTGGAAGTTTGCATTGAAAGCAGTCCTACCCTTCCTTTGGCTCTTACAGTCTTTCTGCCACCTCATTACCTGGCCCTCCTTGCCTGGCCCTCCCTGCCTTATCATCTACACTGAAGATGTATAAAGCTAGGGTCTTTGATTTGCTCACTGCTGTACTACACAGACCAGAACGATGTCTGGCATCCTAGGCATTTGACAAGTGTTTGTTGAGAGAATGAGTAAATAAAGTGCTTGTTTACATTTACCTGTGTGTTTACTGTTTCCCAGTCCACAAACTTCCATCTTTCTGATTCTTTTTTATCTTCACTGAAGCATATTTAGCAGTTCTTATAGCAAAAGCCCCGTTAGTGGTAACTAGTTTTTGTCTTGAAAACATTCTTAAATAATAGTTTAGCATAGAATTCTAGCTTGTCATTCATTCTCTATGCTTTGAAGATAACTTATCAGTTTCTTTCTATATTTAAAGAACCCTGTCTATTTTAAAAAGTTCAGTGATGTTGTGTAGCCATACTAAAGTCTCTTTTTAAAAAAGAGACTCTTATGTTGGGGAGACAGCTCAGTGGTTAAAGGCTCAAGGTGCTTGCTTATAAAGCCAGCAGTGTTGGGTTCGATTCCCCAGTAATCACATAAAGCCAGATACACAAAGTGGTTCATACATCTGGAGTTCATTTGCAGTGGCTTGAGGTCCTAGCACACTCATTCTTTCTTTCTCTGCTGTCAAATAAATAGAATTTTTTAAAAAGAGAGAAAGTGTCATAAAGGAAGCCTTGCGAGGCTTGCTGTCTGTCTACACAGCTTGAGGCTGTCACTGAGTCCTTGCAGTGATGTGCTGAGGGACTAGGAAGTGCAGAACAGAGTCAAGGATGGCCTGGGGAGGCTGGCAGAGTCTCTTACAGGAGTGACAGAACCGAAAACCTACAGAGCACAGGCGTACTTCCTATGAGAATTGGGACTTGCCACTAATGGCACGTCTGGCTTGTTGCGCACTTCATTCGACCTCTTAGGAGCCCATCAGAATAGTGAGTGGCGGGACAGGGTCAGCAGCAGCAAAACCCTAGAAAGCCAGCGGTTGCAGCTTGGAAATCCTGAGCTGGCTGTGGGTACAAAGTGGCCTAGAGCAGGCTGCTGAGCAGGTCGAGGCGCGGAAGCCTGGCTGCTGTTGGGGAGAGGAGGAAGCTGGGCCACCATGGTAGACCATGGACGCAGTGTAAACTGCAGGGAGGGACTGTGTGCCTTGTTTCACTGTGAGCCTGGTTCAGGGTGGGCATTTCTACATACACCAATCTACAGTCCACCACTTTCTCCCCTTTTCAGAACAAAAAAAGTGAAATAAACAAGACTCCTCCACCCAAGTCAGCAAACAAAGTAGTTGCACAGAAATACTGGATGGCTTGAAGCGCTCCATGCTCCTCCTTCCCCTGCTGGCATTGAACCTGGGACCCTGTGCTTGCCAGGCAACCGCTCTGCCACTGTACTACATCCACAGACCTGAAATACTAGAAATAAGGCAATTTATCATTATTAGTCTTTATTTCTTACCAGTGTCTTCACATTTTTACTTTATTGACAGAATGCTTAAAAGACTGAAAATGCCCTGGAACCAATAATGTAATAATACTTTAATTTTCAAAGAGTCTTATAGTCACTTCACTCTGAGCTGTTCTGTGGTTCTTTTCCTGTGAACTTCTTTCACATGATTGCTCATTTATCTTTGTCTTCTCCTGGGGCCAGCTCTGTCTACTAGCTGAGTACTACTTAATGGTTGTTCAATAAATGTTTAACTGAACTAAACTCCAAGGATTAAGACATCAGTATGTGGTAGCCTAATAGATACTCATGTCTTCACCAGCTATTCTTATTCTTAGCCATTTTAGGTAATGGTCTCATTTCAACAATCTAAATATGTTTCATGTAGTGGGTACTTTTCTCGTTGCTGTGACAAAGAACATGACAGGCAGCTTCTGGGAGGAGTGATCAAGGCATCTCAGTCCATCACGGTAGGGAGGAGATGCAGGACTGGCTCAGTGCTCAGTATAGTGAGCAGGAGCGTGAACAGCTGCTCACTTGGGACCAGGCTGGACTCAGCCTTCAAAGGCTCCCTAACAACCTCTCCAGCAGCCAGACCTTGTTTCTTAAAGGTCCCCAAATGCCCCCAAGCCACATTCAGGTCATGACTCTGTATTAGACTTAATAACACATTACCTGTTTTATCTCAAGTTTACAACTATTGCGGTGTTTCCTCCATTTCTATATTAGATTCCTTGTTACTGTGTCACTTTTCTCTTTTTAAAAACTTTCTATTGACAACTTCCATAAATAGAGACAATATATATGAAAAAAACTAAACAAAAAAGAGGCAATATGCCTTGATCATAATCCCCTCCCAAATCTTCCCCACTGAAGCCCTTCTTTGCAAAGAGTCTCTTCCATTTTGATGTCATCATTTTTCCCTACTGTTATGTAGGTCCTGTGTAGGTAGCTTCAGCCACTGTGAGGCCATGAGTATCAAGGCCACTTTGTCCCTTCCTTTAGCTCTTGCATTCTTTCCTCCACCTCTTTCCCAATGGCCCCTGAGCCTTGGAGGGTGTGATCTCGCTGTCTCACTTAGTGCCAACACTCCACTGTCACTTCTTCTCAGCACTTTGGTGAGTTCTGAATCACCTCAGTCATCACTGTCATCTGAAAAGAGAAGTTTCTGTAACCAAAAATAAGAAGAGCATTAACATACGGGCATAAACATAAGTGTTTAGAGGGCAGGTTGGTGGGCATAATATATCCATGTAGCTAGACAACAGTAGTAGTTTCCCTTATGGAGCTTATGACCTCCTGAGCCATGGGCTTTTGACTAGGTGTTCAGTACTAGGCATGAATTCCCTGCTATAGAGCAGGCCTTAAATCCAGAGAGCAGTTGATTTTTCCCAAACAGACTAGCCACCATCACACCAATTGGTACATTTGGCTTGGATGGTCAGCTGTATTTGCAAAGTCCACTGCTGATTAAGGCTGTTGATGACTTTTTTCCTCCCAAAGGCTGCATGGCGCCTAGCTCTCTCCAGCTAGTTGACCCAGGGAGGAGGCTTCTAGCTCTGCCCCACTTGATTTCTCGGTGTGCCACCTTGTCTAGTAAGGATTGAAACTAACGAGTTAGGTGAGTTAAAACCGTGAGCCTGGAAAGGGATTATAGATGAAAGGCTGCAGAAATCCAAAGAGGCAGGGAAACAGAGGAAGAGAGACAGTTTACCACAGAACTGAGAGTAGCGATGATAGTCCCCCATCCAAAGAGGAGACCTATGGAGACAACTGAGGCTGTGTGGAAAATCTGAGATTTCACTATTTGAAGTTGCATTTCACATTATATGAAACCAGACATGCTACCTTGGATGCACTAGTGCCATTTATATTTATCAAAATTCTTAATCACATTTGGAGTCTCAAATAATGTGAATGTTCCTGTGAATTTTGGCATCCTCAAAGCATGAATTGTATTTTTACACATACATTACTTTGTTTATAAGAATATTTTAGTATTAAGCCCTGTCATTTATAATTAATGAAGTTCTGAGTTTCTAGTACAGGCAGAAGAGATCATCTTGGTTATAAAAAGTAAATTATTAAAACTATACTCATAGTTGTATTTTGAATTCTTGTCATTTAATCTAAAGCTTTTAAGTCTTTTTAAAAAAATTAACTATTTTTGGTTTAGGATAGTCATGAATAAAATAATTGACTTCCCATTGTTATGTTAAAATTAATCCATGGAGCTAGTCTGTGTTGCCCTGTATTGGTGATTAGTAATTATTTTTGTCAAAATAATTGCTGCCATATGTATTTAATAATTCCAGCAATTATAGTTTAGAGAAAAAATTGTTTTATTGTCTAGTAGTGAAATAATTTTGTCTGATTAATTTTATTTATTGTCTTTTGTTTGGCAGAGCACCTCAAATCAGGCGCCCCAATCGAGAAATCAGACCTCTGCGGAAAGAAATGGCAGGCCTAGGGGCCCGGGGACCTGTAGGGCGAGCGCACCCTATATCAAAGGGTGAAAAGCCTTCAAGTAGGGACAAGGATTACAGAGCCAGAGGGAGAGATGACAAGGCAAGGCATTCTTTTGTATTTCACTCACTGGAAGCCCATAGTTGTCTGGATTAACGTTAAAGTCTGACTCAAAACCCAAGTGAGCTTTGTGATTTTGAAGGCCTGCTGCAGTGCAAATGACCTCAGAAATACAGTATGTATGTATGTATGTATATGTGTATGTGTGTGTATGTCTATGTATGCATATATACATACAGGTATAAATGTGTTTAGTAAAATGGATCTGTGTAGCAGCAGTCCAAATGGTTTAAAATTTTTTGAACAATATTTTAAAATTGTATGTAACTGTAACAATGAAAACCATTTGTCTGCTAGCCAAAAATTAATGGTAATAATAACAACTATGACACCTAAATATCCCTTAGAATGAAAGAATATTCAAGAATTTTAGGCTAATATAATCATTGGCCCAAGGATATAATGATTTATGGATGCATTAATTTAGTTCTATAAATTTAGAAATATAATGGGAAAGTTAAAAATTTCTATGTAGAAGTCCATTGTAAATGTGATAAATGTGCATATATTTGAAATTTTGGGTCCTATTCATATATATTAGTGATTGAGAAAATATTGATGAATTTGACTCAGTGAATCGATACTACTATTCTCTAATTGACTTTTATATTCCATAGTCATGAGGACTACGTGTAGATAAAGCATTTTCACTTCTAGGATAGCTCCCAGCCAGCCAGCTCAAAGAAGAAAGTGTTTATTATTTTTCTTTGCTTATGTATGTGTGCATGTGTAACGTAGGGTGTGTGTATGGGGGTATATGCACATGTGTAATGTAGGTTGTGGGGGCTATATGCATATGTGTCATGTAGGGTGTGGGGGTATATGCACATGTGTCATGTAGGGTGTGGGGGTATCTGCACATGTGTCATGTAGGGTGTGGGGGTATTGCACATGTGTCATGTAGGATGTGTGTGGGGATATGTGCACATGTGTCATGTAGGATGTGTGTGGGGATATATGCATATGTGTAATGTAGGGTGTGGGGGTATAAGCACATGTGTCATGTAGGTTTTTGGGGGTATATGCACATGTGTCATTTGGGTGTATGGGGTATGTGCACATGTGTAATGTAGGATGTTGGGGGTATATGCACATGCATATGTTTTTGTGGCACCCCATGCCCTCTCCTGCTGCAGGCTGCAGGGTCATGCTCCTGTGGTGACTGGGTGCAGCCCATCACTCTCCCTCCCGCCTGAACTTGTTTTGAGTCTCTTTGTCCAGAACTTGAGACTCCTTCCTCTCTTGGGCTTTGCTCCCTGCAGGACTGGGGTGTCCATGTTTGTGAGGAATCTGGAGATTCTCATACTCTCATTTCAGGCACAGGAAGCATACCTGACAGCCAAGTTATCTAGAGCCCAAAAGTTTTATTTAATATGTGGGTTTAAAAAAAACAAAAAACAAAAAATACCATGGATACACCATAGTGCTCTGTGGATGCTTTGCCTGGATTTGAATAAAGTAGTTTTTGTATAAACTTTAGGACAGGACTTTCAGTTTTTCATTTTACATAACACTGGAGGATGAATTTGCCCCTGGGTCACTGGATGTTTCTTTGATAGGTAACATTTATAAATAATTAATTTATGAAGCCATTCCTTCATGATGGCTTGAATTCCCCCTTTTAGAGGAAGAAACGGGTGTACCTGGAGCTTACTGAAGTCTTAAGTAAGGAATGGGACCTGGAAGAACGGAATTTGTAAAGCTGCTTTTTTTTTCTGTTTATTATAAGATATTTAATAATATGCCGTATTCTTGCTTACCAAGCTAGATTTAAAATCTGGATTGGATTTGAGAAATCCATCTACAATAATTAAATAAATGTTGATTTTTTAAAAATGTGACCCTTAAGCTAAGAACAAAATAGCCAAGCAGTATTCATTGAGTGTCAAAAATATCTTCTGGAAGTTGAAATGGCTTTTCATTTAAAATGTTTCTAAATAATTTTGCAAATTCTTTTTTTGCTATGCTAAGTATTCATACCATCACTAGAATGATGTAATGTCCTTCATTCCCTCTTCAAACCCCCCCCCCATCTTTTTAAAGAATTCTGCAGTTGTTTGAGATAGAAGAGATTCTTTTGGACCACTGTGGAAATAAAAGGAACTATACGTATACATATATATTCATATATACTTAGAATTTTAAAAATATTACATATGTTTGTGGGTATAGGTAAGCCAGGGTATATTGCCACTATAAACATACCCATCCAGCTTTGTGTGGGTGGTTGGGGAATTAAACCTGGGCCATCAGGCTTTGCAAGCAAACACCTTTAACTGCTGAGCCATATCTCCCTGTGTCCAAGAAACTACAATTTTAAAAAACCAAACATAATTCATTATAATTTGAAAGTTGTATTTGGATCAGTTCTGATTATCAAAACCATTCACATATTTAAGATTAGTTGCCAAACTAAATTGAAGGCTGTGATTGGATTTGAAGAAACTTAGGCCAAACTGAATATGGAAGGATCTTAAAGTCTCCTTTGTGTTGTAGCTAGCTTAACAAAATGGAATAGACACATTTAGTGAAGATAGTGTTATCTCGAGGTAGTTGTATAAGTATATAACACTTTAGTTATGTGGACATGCTTATGTAGACTGTGATCTAAGATTTATTACTTTGTGCAATAGTCAGATTTTTGACCGTCTTTCAACCACTTACCTAACTTCATTGGCATAAAAACGTGACAATAGGAATTGTGTGTGTTCTCAGGCTCCTTCGTACATTTGCCTTGTTAGCTTAACATGGAGAACTGGGTGAGGGAACATAGCCACAGGAGCAGATGTCACTCTCTGATGACGTTTTCTGCAGAAATGTCCCTTTCCAAGCTGCACATATATATTGGTCTATTTGATCCCTACATTCGTCTGTGAACTTAGCATTATTTCCCACTTTTACATCTGAAGTTGAGGCACTTTAATCCCAACTGCAAGGAGACTGGAGCCAGGACTGGGGAAGCTCCAAGTGTGTGACACAGTTTGGAAATACTTTTTACTTTGAATTTTTCATGAATAGGTCTTTCATAAGGAAAGATTCTTTCTATAAAAGAATACTTGGAATTTTCTGAGAGATATTTTTCTTTATTTTTACACTAGAAGGTTTTAGACTGTAAGCTTAAAATTCTGTGTTTTAAATAAGTAACAATCACTTTGCATAATATTTGTTGTATCCCTGAGGTCCACAGGGTCACCCATAATGCACATATGTACTCTAGGTGCTAAAAATACAACCTAATGTACCTGCCTGTGATCCCAGCACTCAGGAGGCCGAGGCAGGAGAATGTGGAGTTTGAAGCCAGCCCTGGGCTACACAGTGAGAGTCTGTTTCAAAAGGAAAAAAAGAGAGAGAAAGAAAAGAAGGCTTCTGAGAGGGAGGGAGCTGACCTGTAACTCAGCCTTCCTTGCAGTCTTGTGTAAACGGACCTGGTAACTTGGTCTGTTTGTGTGGCTAGAACAAAATGCTGGGTAATTTGATAAAATAAAAATGTGTTATTTACACTTCCAGAGGCTGGGAAGTCCATGATCAAGGCTGTGTCTGGTGAGGCTTCTGGGAGGAATGGGGAGAAGGCCCACCCGTGTCCTCTGGGCATTTGTGTAATGGTGTGTACATCATTCCCCACCTTTCACACCTGCACAGTGAGGACTACTTGTCAATAGTGTGGAGGAGCGCATCCAGGTGGCTCTTTCAGGAAAATTGCACTTGTTATTTTGTCATTTAAGCTTTGATCGGGATAGAAATCTGAGAAATGTCACTTACCCTACTTTAATCTGCATTCTACTTAAAAGCACATATAGCTTTATTATGAGATAAGACTGCTCATTTTACCAAGAATTAGCTATAAAGCTATAGTCTTAAAAATACCTGAGAATCAGAGTTTTTAATGTATAGAAACATAGAAATAATAAATGCTTTTTATTTAGAAAAGGATAGGCTAGAAGTGTAAAACATTAGGTATTAGAAGAAATGTTTTGCTATTATAATCCCAAGTAAACTTAAGTCATAAAAGTCTGTTTCTCAGATAATTCTCAGACTATAGCTTCATGGTTGGTTCCTTAGTGAGGTGAAGCGAGCAGGACTTTCATTTTAATCTCCTGATTACAGTTATGTGTGCTTTGAAATGGCATTTGGGAAGTTACATTCACTGAATTAATCTTTAAGTTTTTAATAATGCTTTGAAGACCGTCTCATTGGATCAGTGTTTCCTTCTCAGGAGGTGAGGAAGCCTAGAGGGGATAGAGGTAGGAGAGATGCTGCAGCTTCCAGTGGAATAGTCTTCTGAGGCTTACAAGTGAGCAGTCTTGAAAGAAGAGTTCACCAATCTAATTGTCTGTGAGTGATGATCACGATACCAATGGTGTGCTGTGTTCACACATTGCACATATTCACATGTTTGCTATAAATCTGACCGACATAGCCTCTAGAGCCAGTGGACTTCACAGGATACCTTGTTATCTGTGTCTGACCTGTGATTGCATTGGACAGAAGAATGCAGTGCAGACGTGAATGTTGGTGATAATTATTTTTTATTCATCAGACGCTAGTGAAACAATAAAAACTGTTGAAATTCACTCATGACAAATTGGATCATTTTCAAATATTTGAAGAGTTTTTTTTTAATTTTACAATGTAAAAGCAACAGAGATGGCACTTCTCAGTTTAATCTGCATTATCACTGATCTTACATCTAGACAGCCAACACAATCAGCCCTGATTTGTAGCACTTGCTGATTCTTGATGTAAATGAGCGTGTCGTCATGACACATCTCAGTGTTCCAGCATCTCAGGACCAGTTGCTAATGGAAACATTACAGGGAGGGAAGGAATTCAGCACCCAATGCAGAAATGTGGACAAATGCAGTAGTATTCCTTCTTTGATTTGATACCGTTTGCCTTTTAAATTTCTGTGTTAGGGTTAACTTTTGTCATTAACAAAAATTCTTTCAGTGCCTCTTCTAGAAATCTCTGCTCATGGGTGTGTATTTCCTGCTGGTTTTGTTTGAGATTGTTCTGTATTTGTCTCCCCGGGGTACTGTTGTGGTCTCTCCAGTGCTCCTCCCACACACAGCTCATGTACTTGCCTTCTTTTTCCAACTCTTCTCCACATTCTCTCCTCCTTTCCCTCTTCATACTCCATGACTTCAGCCTCTAAAATCCACCCTTGGTTTGCTTTCCCAGTTTAAGTGTCCTCTTAGTCCTTGAGAGATGAACTCTTAGGTCACAGGAAGGCTTGTGTCCATAGATTTCAACCCCTTCTAGACTAGTCAACATGATGTCCTTAGAAGACAGATTTGACTGAACCTCAACCTTGCTTAGTGAGCATTCCTTAGCTTCTTGGTTTGAGAACTTGTGTATTCTTACTGAACTATCCTGTTTCCTACTTTCAATCTTGCAGTTTATGAGTTTAAGCTAGGCATGGTGGCATACACCTTTAATCCCAGCACTTGGTGGGAGGCAGAGCTAGAAGAATAGTGAGTTCAAGGCCAGTCTTAGGCTAGAGTGAGACCCTGTCCAAAAAAAAAAAAAGGTGTTATTTCACATATAGTAAGAGTAAATGTGGAATTTTAATAGCTGTATTCTTTTTCTTTCCCATAATCCACTATTCATGCTAGTCAGTCTGTATTCCACAGAAAATGTGAGCTAGAACACAAGAGAGTCTCCTGGCCTGGGCGTGGGCCCGGGCCCAACAGCAGCTAGGGAGGGCATGTTAACACTCTGCTGAAGACCTTCCATTGGTTTCTCATCTGAAATGAGCAGCAAGAATCCACTCACCTGCTTCCTACCCACCCCCATGATCCAGCAACCACACTTTTTTTTTTACTTTGCCCCTCAGTTCACTTAGTTCTTAAGTTTTTTTAATTTCAATTTTTAAAATTAGCATACAAACTATTAGGTTTCTTGATGGCATTTGCAAGCATCATTTGGTTTTATTGGTCACCCCCCTCTTTTCCATGGTAGCCTTCCACCCGCAGTAACCTCTCCTGCTTCCATCACAGAACAGGTGTTCTGTTGACCGCCAGGCCTTCAGCACCTCATTCTCCCCTCTTGTGGTCCCACACCCACACACATATACCCATGCATATACGTATTACCACATATCCACGTATATTAATATACATTAAAAGCTAGGATCTTCACGAGAGACATCTGTTTTTCTCTGAATCTGAGTCACCCTGCTTAATTTTGAGATCCACTCATTTTCCTGACACTTGGATAATATCAGTAAGATTCTGTTCTGTATATGATGTGTACATCCTCATTGTCATCTGTCCATGGACATCAGGCTCTTTCCCTTTCCCCACTGTCATGATTCATGCAGCCATGAACATGATGTGCAGGCATCTCTGTGCTAGGATATAGAGTCTTTAAAAATAGTCATTATTTATTTTCACTGTGTGTTCATGTGTGTTTCGTGTATGTGCCCTTGTAGCATTCCATATATATACACGTATAGCAGAGCTTCCTCGCCTGTCTGTGGTGGCCAGAGCAGAGCTTTAGGTATCTCATTCCATCACTCCTCTGCCTAGTCTTGTGTTGAGCTATAGCCGCCTTGTACTGATCCTGAAACTTGAGGACTCTGGAGATTCTTGGGTCTCTGCTCCCCTATGGGACTGGGGTTATGGATGCACGTGGCCATGCCAAGTTGTTTATGTGGATCCTGGGGAGCAAACTCAAGTGGTGTCTCTCCAGCCCCTACGCTGTCTTTTTTCCTTTCAGTGTATGTTTTTTGTCGCCTTTCTCAAATATTAAGTGGCCATATCTGTGTGGGTTTATTTCTGGGCCATCTATTATGTTCTGTTGGTCTCTATGTCTGGTTTTGTGCCAGTACTATGCTGTCTTTGTCACGATGGCTTTAAAATGTAATTTGAGGCCAGATAGTTTGACACGTCAGAAGAGTTCTTTCTCCTTGGGGTGGCTTTCGCTGTTCATGGACTTTCATGTTTCCATGTGCATTTTCAGATTGTTGTTTCTAGTTCTGTGAAGAATGTTACTATAATTTTGATGGGTTTGCAGTGAATCTGCAGGTGACTTTTAGAAACATAGCATCTTTACAATATTAATCCTGCCAATCTAGGAGCACAGAAGGGCTTTTGTCTGTTGTTGAGAGAGAGAGAGAGAGAGAGAGAGAGAGAGAGAGAGAGAGAGAGAGAATGTGTATTGCAATTTCCTTTCAATGTCTCAAAGTTTTTCACTGTGGAGATTTTTTACTTCCTTGGTTAGGTTTATTCCTAGGTGTGCATGTTTTACTTCCTTGTGGACTGTGTCCTCTAATTTGATGGTATGTCTCAGGACAAAGTTTCCATTTACTTTATTTCTGTAGTTGCTGTTTTTAGACTAGAACCTGACACAATGTAAGTACTCATAAATATTGTTGGAAAAACAGGTATATTGGTAAGGCTGGAGAATGCTCTGGATTCATTATTTCAACCTGAATGTGTTTTGTATTGACATGCATAGCTCCAGAATCAGTTAAGCAGGGCTTTGCACCTATCAGCTACTTTACTTTGTAGAAGAGTGGGGTTAGGGAGGGATGCACTTAGGATACCTTGTCTCACTTTTCCTGTGCTTGCTTCTTACCCTGGAGTGGGAGCTGACCAGGGTCTGACAAAAGGCGACAAGAAGCATAGACCCCAGAGCTGGATTGCTAGGATCCGGCATATATCCTCAGTCAGTTGGCTCATGCTCTGTCCTTCAGCTTCACCCACATGCTAGGACTTTTAGAATGAATAAGTGAGTTAATGCGTAAGCAGGGTGGATTTCAGCTGTCTGTCTAACATGGAAGTAGAGCACTAAAGCTGATATGAAAGTGCACATGCAAAATCACTTAACAAAGTTCTGTAGAGGCTGAGGGTCCAGCTCAGTGTGAGAGCACTTGCCCAGCATGCACAGCACCCTGGGTTTGACCCCCTCCCCCAGCACTGACAGAAGAGGGGGAGGGAAAGATTCAGATAACCATGAAATTTTGCACTTACTCTTGGCCACTGAATCCAGGCGATAGAAACAATTTGAGCATGTGAAGGGAAATGGCTTTGCAGGAAGAGGCATGCCAGTTTGGACATGCTTCTCACTATGGGCCAGAGATTGTTGCTAGTTAGCTGGTAATTATGATGTTGGGTATGGCTCACTACCTGACAAGGGAGTTGACTCCTTTGTTGAATAGAATCCACTGTTAGAAATTTTTTTTTAATATTTAAAAAAATTTATTAGCAAGCAAGATAGAAGAGACAGAGAGAATGGGTGTGCCAGGGCCTCCAGCCACTGCAAATGAAGTCCAGATGCATGTGCTTCCTTATGCATCTGGACACACACACACACACACACACACACACACACACACACACACACACACAAACAACAGCAAACAGGTGGGGGTAGGGTCTTATAACCCTTTCCCAGACTTGTTGACTTCTTGAGTTCTGGAATTTCCTTTCTGCACTGCCCTCCCAGAAAGGGATGGATGTTTGTAGCTAATATTACTTCCTGACTCTCCCGAGTCCCCTTTCTCTCTTCAATTCAGAGGAAATCTGCTACATAACACTCAAGGTTACTGTGGATTGCTAACAGGTCAAGTTGACAACAAAAGTTAATCATCACAAGTCCACCCCTTGTCAACTTGACATCAAACCATATCTCCTTACATCACACTTAATTTCCAAATGAAAATAGTAATAAGATCATAATGCTGCCGAACATGATATAACTATCCCATGTACAATTGGAAACTGAGAAAATGATTTTGCTGATCTGACATCCTCTTCTGTTATTGCTTTGGCTCTGGCTCCTCACTTTGGAGTAAGACAGGACAGGCTAGTGGGTTGTATTGCTCCATTAATGTTTTTTCTTCTGCTTGCATCACTGGTTTCCTCAGTCCTCCTCCATATGACATGATCTGTGAGCCCTGTGTCACTCTGGCTATTCTTCCCTGGTCACCATTGGCCATTATGTCTCTAAAATGTGACACAGATCTGATAACTGACCATATTTCACTTAATCTGTCGATGTGAGAGGTTCCATAATAGAATGCAAAACCCATACTTTTTATTTTGGGCCAAGCTATATCAATCATTGACTATAGTTACAGTATTTGGTTAATTACTTTGAGCCTCATTTTCCTCTAATAGAATGACTACTCATTACTCATAAAAGACCCTTAAGGGAACTTTTTTTAATGTGGATAATTTAGATATTAGTAAAAAGAAGCTAAAATATTTTGCTTTCATGAAAAGATGTGTATTAGTCTTCACATTATCAAATTCTTGCTAACATTGACCTTCTCGCTCAGTGAAGATCATTTCAGTGACACTCTACCTAGTTTTATATGTAGTCATAGTTTCTTGGAGGGGGCTAGCTTTATTGTTTGAGAATAGTTTTTATTTTTAAGATATCACAACTAATTAGTTGGTTTACTCATAGGTGCCAGTGTTATTTATTCTTGATATTCCTGTTCTAACTCATCTAAGTACTTGTTATGAAGACAGTTGCCAGACTTTTCTAAAGAAACAATTTTAATTTTATCAAGTTTGTTTTCTCTATTACCTCACCATTTAAAAAGTTTTTTTTAAAGTCTTCACTGGAGTCCTTAATGGTAGAGAGTTTCTCATCTCTACCAGAGAGAAATGCTCAGTTCTTGGGCAGGTTGTTTAGTGAGTTATAACCTCACCTCCTCTTCTGTGCAGTGTTCCTTCTTTGATTCTCTTCCTCCACTTGACCATTTTGCCTACAGTAGCCAGAATAGTCATTCAGAAATGTAGGTCATCTCATGTCATTCTGTCCTCTTGCTATAACATCCCAACTTGCTTCAGCACCTCTCTCTAGCCTTTCATTGGGCCACTGCCCCTTGGTCATGTTGACAACACAGCTCTCTCACAGCATTCCAGAGTGTGCTTGCTTGGTTGGCTGTGTGATGAGGCAGACGCTGCAGCTGCATTTGCCACCCTGAACCCTGGTGCACAGTTCTTTTCTTAAAATTGTCTGGTTTCTGTGACTTTGAGTAGTATTTTTAAGTCCTCTATGTCACTTGGACATTCATATTAAAATAAGCTTTAATTGAATTTGGTAAATTTTAAATTGCAAAGCCATGTGAAGACTTGATAAGTCCTACATATATTTGTTCCCCTGGGATTCTTGAGTTGGATTGTTTTAAAATACTGTAAAATTACTTCAGCGTGTTGGCAGTGACTTGTTTGAAGTGACTTTGTGGCCTTGGTTTGGCCATACCATGAAATATGATCCTAGGCCAAGCTCATTTTCCATTTGTTAGTGTTAGGTCTGTTTGAGTCATTATGTCAGAACATTTTTTCATTTTAATATTTTTATCAATACATGCATTTGAATTGTTAGAATATTACTAAAAAGTTAACTTTATTCTGTCATACTGCCTAAATGAATGAATTTTGAGGTCAGGTCTCTAGGTCACTGCTTGGCTACTCACCTGGTGGCTAAAAGACCTGGCGCTTTGGTCCCTTTGGGTTCTTACTGTGCCTTCTGTATATCTCCCAAGTGGGATCCAGCCACTTCATCCTGTTCTGTCTCTCCTTGGCTTCCTACGTGGGAGACTGACTCATTTTGAGCACTCCCCTTTATTTTTATATCAGATAGCCAATGAGGCTGAAGCTCTGGGAAGGAATTTGGCTCTACCTATTAAACCAGTGCCTGTAGTTGAGCTGTGTCTGGGAATTCAGTGCATTTCAACACTCAGCTTTTCAATGCTGAGCAAATCTTGGCAGAACCAATACAAACAATAGCCTAGAATCCTTTTTTATTAAGTCAGTCAGTCTTCATCATCATATTATTATTTTCAAAATATTTTTATTAATTTATTTGCAAGCAGAGAGATAAGAGAGAATAGTGAGGAAACAGGCATGCCAAGGCCCTTTGCCACTGCAAACCAACTCCAGACACATGCATCACTTGATGCATCTGGCCTACCGGGGTTCTGGGAAACTGAACTCAGGCTGTTAGGTTTTGCAAGAAACTGCTTTTAGGGCTTGAGAGATGGTTCAGTGGTTAAGGCACTTGCCTCCAGTGCCTAAGGCCCCGAGGTTCAATCCCCAGGTCCCATCTAAGGCAGACCCACACAAGGTGGTGGCCCTGGTCTCCCCCAGGAGACATGAGAGGGGCTAAGGTAGAAAGGTGTGAGTTTAGAACTAAATGATCTGTCGCTACATTTCCTAACTTACTTTTACACTCTATCTTAGCCAAAAGACATAAGAAGCGAATCATTTGTGAGGCCTAGCTCCCTTATCTATAAAAGGAAGGGCAATATTGTAACCACTGTGTGGCTATTGTATCAAATGAGATCATATATTGATATTTTTCTGTCCCACAGTAATTTCTCAGTAATTCACTTTCTTCTTGTACATTACTATTCTAATTGTTTTCTAGCAGTGGTGCCTTTTACATTCGCCAATTAAGAGGTAGGCTTTCCTAGTGTGTTGGGATCCAGTAATGATTATTCTAGTCTTCACTATAAGTGGTTTCCCAAGAATATAGATTTGATGATGCTTATAATAAATTTGACCAGTTGTTCTATTTCTGATAATTAAATAGAGCAGAATGGCATTTGAACCATCAGAACTATTTTTAAATTATAAGAAAATATTTCTAAAGTGACTGCATGAGCTTGGGATATAGCTCAGTGGTGGAGCACTTGCCTAGTGTGTAGTCTCTGAGTTCCATCCCCTAGCAGCATACCATACACAAATTCCAGTATAGTTTAAAAACTTAATGCTATTAATTAAATTTATTTTGTTATTGACTATAACTTTTTTATACATATCCCCAGGGAAGGAAAAATATGCAAGATGGAGCAAGTGATGGTGAAATTTCAAAATTCGATGGTGCTGGGTATGACAAGGATCTGGTGGAAGCCCTTGAGAGAGACATTGTGTCCAGGAACCCTAGCATTCACTGGTTAGAGTCCTCTAAGTTCTTGAATTTAAGTAGAGGAGAAAATAAGTCAGAGGTTGGCTTGATGTGAATCTTCTGTTATCCATTAATTTCCTGATTATATCTTCATGTATAATATGAATATATGGAGCTGGCAGAACAGTTCTGTCAGAATCTAACCAAGGATATTTGCACGTTAATTTGTTATACTGACAAAGTTCATTAGCCAAATAACATGTTCTGAATAATAACTGCAATATATTTCAGCTGGTCATTTTATACATTAAGAATTAGAGAAATATCTTAATATAAGAGTAATTTGATAAGTGAAAAAGAATTAGTTTTGACCACAGATCAAAGGTGTACCTTAAGTAAACACAAGACTGTTCTTTCCAAGGGATGACATAGCAGATCTGGAGGAGGCTAAGAAGCTGCTAAGGGAAGCTGTTGTTCTTCCGATGTGGATGCCTGACTTTTTCAAAGGCATTAGAAGGCCATGGAAGGTGAGAATTTATTACAATGGTTTTGAAGTCAGAGTGCTGCTGCTTGCATGATAATGGAAGGCAATGTTATGATCAAGTTTTATGTGTTTAACACAGTCTGTAAAGGTGGGGAGGTTTCAACAGACTTGAGACACCTGGCTTTGAATTTGTTCTTGAGATGCACTGCAGCTCTTTACAGGAAAGATGAGCTGGTACTGAAACTGTTGTCTTTAAAGTCACTTCTCAGGTGCTAAGCTAGAGGTTAATTTAAGAAATTTATGGGCTGGGGAAATGGCTTAGCTGGTAAAGCACTTACCATGGAAGCTTGAGGACCTGAGTTTGGTCACTTCAACATCAAGCCTGCCGGTAGCCCCAGTGCCTGGGAGGTGGAGCCAGGGCTCATGGAGCCAGCTAGATAGACTAGCCAAATCAGTGAGCTCTGGGTTCAAGTGAGAGACCCTGCCTGTGCCTGATTTATTTCATTTAACATAATGTCTTTCGGGCTCATTCATGCTGTTGCAAATGACAGAATCTCATTCTTCTTTAAGGCAAATAATATCCCATTGTGTTTATGTGTGTAACACATTTACTTTATTCATTGATTGTGGGACAGCCAAGTTTATTCATTTCACAGCTGTTGGGAATGTGGAAGAGCAGATACCGCTTTGGCATGCTCACTTCCTTTCCTTTAGACATAGAACTCAGTGCTGGAATGATAGGTCACATGGTAGTTTTTTTTTAATTAAAAATTTATTTATTTGCAAACAGTGAGAGGGAGAAGAAAGACAGAGATGGGCGTGTCAGGGTCATTTTGTTTGCTGTGTAGAAGCTATCTGAAGTTTTGTTTATTTGCGCGCGTGTGTGCGCGCACGCGCGCACATATACTGGTGCACATGTGCCGATGTGCTGGGTCTTGTGCTGCGGCAAATGAACACCATATGCATGCACCACTTTGGGTCTGGACTCATGTGGGTGCTAGGAATTGAACCTGGGCTGACAGGCTTTACTAAGCAGTACCTTTAACCTGTGCCATCTCCCTCGCCCCCTAGAAGCATTTTAGTTTGATATAATGCCATTAGTCAATTTTTGTTGATACTTTTGGGGTCATATCAAGGAAGTGTTTGTTTATACCAGTGTCTCAGAGTATATTTCTGCTAGTTTTTTGTTTGTTTCGTTTTGTTTATTTGGTTTGACCCATGTTTAGGCACTTTTTACATATGGCAAGTGATAGAGGTCTAGCCTCTTCGTTTTGCATATGGATGTCCAGCTTTCTCTCTGCACTCATTGAAGAGAAGCAGTCCCTTTTCTGATGCATGTTCTTGTTGCCTTTTTAAAAATGGGTTGGCTGCCAGGCCTGGTGGCATACACCTTTAATCCCAGCACTCAGGAGGCAGAGGTAGGAGGATCGCTGTGAGTTCGAGGCCACCCTGAGACTACATAGTGAACTCCAGGTCAGCCTGGGCTAGAGCGAGATCCTACCTCAAAAAACCAAATAAAAAAAAATAATAAAATAAATTTTAAAAAGTAGGTTGACTGTAAATACAAGTATTTGCTTCTAGGTTCTCTATTCTGTTCTCATGGTGTTAGATCTACTTTTATGCATCACATGCTATTTTGTTTACTGTAGCTTGGTAGTATGTTTTGAAGTCAAATTTTTTAGCTATTTGGGATTGTTTTGGTTCCATATAAATTTTAGGATTCTCTAAATATCATTGGTATTTTACTAGGTACTGCACTGACTCTGGAAATTGCTTTAGTCAATATGGTTATTTTAAATATTTTATTTTTCAAGCAGAGAGAGAAAGAGAGAGAGCGAGCACACCAGGGCCACCACCTTGTGGGTCTGGCTTATGTGGGTCCTGGGGAATTGAACCCAGGGCCTTAGGCACCAGAGGCAAGTGCCTTATCCACTGAGCCATCTCTCCAGCCCACAATATGGTTATTTTAGTAATATTAATTCTTCCACTGTATGAACATGAGATGTCCTTCCATTGTTTTATGTCCTTTTCAGGTTCTTTCACTACTGTTTTATAGTCTGGATTTCACTTTTAGCTGCTGGAGGCCCCAGAGTGCTCATATTCACTCTTCTCAAATGAAAATATTTTTTTTATTTGATAAACTACTGAGCAGTATTTTATTTCATGTTTCAAATTCAGATCATGTACATTAATATTCAATGGACCCCTCCCACTCTTGGATTCTTCCTATTTCCCATAATCTACTTTTGCCCTGCTCAGATTTCCACATTATCTCATCAGAAATTGGAGAACTATAATTTGGTTTGTCCACATCAAAATATGAGTTATCAAATTAGCGTTAATAGCTGTTGGTTACATTTTTACCCCTAGGGTTGGCAAAAAATGCTTCTAGCACCGGAAGACATTGCATCTTGTGTAGTCTCCCTAATTTGCACTTAAGTCACCAAAAACATCAGAACAGCTAGAACCAAATGCTGTTGCCAGAAGGATTAGTGAATAGGGGAGATCTAACACTAGGGTTGACATGTAGTTTAAAACCAAGTCAATTGTACATACAGTGGCACTTTAGCACAAGAACAAACTTTAAAAACAATTGGAGACCTTTAAAATTAGGTCCTAGTAAAAAAGTCCATGGTCTTACATTCAGCAAATTCATATTTTAAAATAGTCTTTTGTAGGATAAAAGAACACTTTTCATATGTTACATGCTTATTACATGTATTTACATAGCTCACTCTTCTCTAGGTACTCAAAACTTTCACATTATTAACTCCCTATTTTGAGCGTTTATTTAAAAAATTAGTGCATCTGTTAGCAGATGCATCTCCACTGTACTTAAATTCTTTAAGAAACAGGGACAAAACCAGGTGTGGCAGCACACACCTTTCATCCCAGCACACTTGGGAGGCTGAGGAAGGATTACTGAATTCAGGGACCAGACTGGGCTAGAGTAAGACAACAAAACACCAACCCGCCACTGACTCATTATAGCAACTCCTGACTGCCCAGTTAATAAAATGAAAGTTTCATTAAAATCTCACATTTTCTTTTGGCAGTACATTAGGTTATTTCTAAAATCCACCTTTTCAGTCTTTGTATATTTCAGCTAGAGACCGACCTGATTCACTGTAAATAAACTTCTCTAATCCATTTATCTCTCCAATAGACAACTTTAAAGTCAATTACCAGTCTCAAGACCAACTTTTTATATGATTCACTTATGTTTACTTACTTGGCAACCACGTCCAATACAATCACTTAAATTGTACTGATATTTTGTCATCTAGCACATAAATGAGATTGTCTTGATTATGCTTGCAGTTTTACCTCCTTAGTCAATTTGGTAGAGACCAACTGATAAGTATATGTAAACAATGCTAAATCTAAACAGTACCTCACCTTAGACCCGTACTTTAAGTAAGGTTTTAAGTTGAAACGTCATTATTTCCTTATCTGAAGGATTCAATGAAACTGGGACCCAGTGGCTTGGTAGCTTCGGAAGAACACTTGGTGATGGCGGCTCACTGAATTTGGCTCCAGCATAGTTCTGGTTAGCTTGAGACTTAAAAAGCGAGCTGGGACTTGATAGGTTAGAGCTCCAGTTTGGATCACTGGGAAAATGTTTGTTCTCTCCCCCCCCACCCCCTTTTGCACGGCCTTGCAGCGGCGGGGCTGGGTGTGTGTCCTCGCTCCTTCTTCCTGGGGGCTGTCTTCACCTGGGAGCACTGGTCCCAGGCTTCCCTGGCTCACACTGGCGGCTCTGGATTGGGGCGCTGGGGGGGGGGGGCTGCACCTCTCCCCACCGCCTGTCTTTCCGCTTCTTTGTCACCTCTTGGTGCATGGCTCCCACCGCAGGCGCTGCCTTCCGCCGGATCCTCTCCTCCTTCGCATGAGCCGCTCTGCCCAGGCCAACATGGGAGTCCTCGCCTCACCCATTCAGGAGAAGTCCGGCTGCTCCGCCCCTGGGAGCCACGCTATGGATGGAGAGGCCAGCGAGCACCTACATGCTCGCGTCTCCAGCCTACCGAAAATATTTTTTTTTTTTTAATGTTGAATTTTATCAAATTCTCTTTCTGTACCTATTTAGGTGATAGTATAGTTTTTTCTTCATCTTGATTTCCTTTTCCTTCATTAATGATTTGTCTATGCTTATCACCCTGGAATTCTTGAGTTCCCACTTGATCGTGGTGTATAATCTTTTTGATGTACCTTTGGACTTGGTTTGCTAGTATTTTGTTGATAATTTTTGCAACTCTGTTCATTGAAGATATTGTTCTATAATTTGTTTTTGTTATATCTTTGTCTGGTTTGATGTCAGGGTAATGCTGGTATTGTAGAATGATTTAGGAAGAATTCCCTCCCATCCCCCTTTTTTTTCAGTAGCTTGAGAAGACTTGGTGTTCGTTCTTCCTTCTGTAAAAGTACTTTGGTAGAATTCACAGCTAGGCTCTGGTCCTGGCTTCATTGGGAGATGTTTACTACTGACTTGTCTTCTCACCATCAGCCTGCTCTGGTTTTCTGGTTCCTCCAGGATTTGGTCTTGGTAGACTGTATGTATACATCCTCTAGGAAGTGGCCTATTTCTCTAGGGTTTTCAACTGTATTTGTAACATTTGTCTCTTAGTTTCTAATGCTCTTTCATATTTCCCTGCATCAGTTGTGATAACTCCTTTGACTTACTTGGTTCTTTCTTTTCACTGGACTTGCTCAAGGTTTGTCAATTTTGCTAATCTTTTTAAAATACTAAGTTCTTGTTGATCTTTTATATTTTTGGTTTTGGATATATCTACCTGAAATATATAAACATATATATATATATATATATATATATTTTGTTATCTCTAGTATTTCTTTCTACTAGTTTTTTTTAATATATTTATTGTCCACAATGAGTTACATTATTTAGTGTGCAAACCATGCGTTGTTATCCCGAATTCCCCAATTCCCCCCCTCTCCATCCCTGATCAGTTGTATATCCTCCTCCGTGGGCTATCTGTATTAGTCCTTGTGGCAAGGGATCCTGTATATCTTAGTACTCATCC